>JAURVB010010658.1:0-64650 GCA_033002965.1 Piper betle
AGCCAATGTCCCTAGTCTAGCCCACTATTTAATATGGAACCAAATTACGTTAATGGGTTAAGTCATTTCTTTAAAGTGGTTAACCAAGTTAAAGATTTATAGTCTATTCCCACTTATAAACATGATCTTATAAGTATTTGATGTGAGACTAGGTTAAGGGATCTCACACTTGGCCATGACCAGATACCCGCCAACGGCGACAAGACTTAATTAGGTCGTGCCTTAAAAAAAAGAGTTTTAGGCGTAGCCGGATATGGCCGTTTCCGATCAAGTCCACCCATCCCTCAAAAAAAATTAGTTAGCGGCTAGGTTCCAACCATGGCCGCCTGGGCAGGCCAACCGTGGTAGGAACCATGCTGCCGGTGAAGGAGGGGGTAGAGGGGTGTTTTGTTTTTTATTTTTTTATCAAATCTGGGCCATCTTTATGATCGGATGACCTAAATTTGAGTTAGGCACACGAAAATGCTCCAGCCCTAAGCTCAGAAAGCCTTTCCCTAATAATAATAATAAAATAATTGACAGAGTAAAGATGAGATAAAGGCAAAGGCCACCAATGTAATGCACTTTGTAAATATGTAATTTATGTTTGTTGTGAATTAACTAGACGGTCACAAAGGCCACCAATGATTTTAGTGTTTTAACTTTAATGAATGATGCTTTAGATAAAGATGTGCTTTTTTTCTTGTATAAAGGATTGAAAAATTAAAGGTGGTAATGAGCCTGTTAGAATTAATGATCGGAACCAATGCAAAATATTAGCCTTGGATAATGAGAACATGGACTTTGTATGAAGTGAAGTTTATGTATAATAATTTATACAACAAAGTTTCAAATATGTATGAAGTATATTTGGTGTTGTACTCGATTATTTGCACTTAATTTTGAGTTATAATTGTTTTGAGATGAGCATAAATTTTTTGTTCACATTTAGCCCATAAAAGTTTACGGTACTTAAAGTTTGAAACGAGATACATCAATGCAATAAAAAGTTATAAGTTACTTAAGGTTTGCTTGGACGGCGAGGAAATAATAGAAAGTAGCTTGAGAAAGAAATAAAATAAAATTAAAATTTTCCCTCCGTTCTCTATCGCATTTGGTTAGAATGAAAATTTTATATAATATTATTATCATTTTCTTCCGTTTCTATTCATTTGATATGGAAATATAGTTTGTCAAAAAGGTTTTCTACCGTGATGGAAAACAAATTTTATTTCTCATTCTTTTAAAAAATCAAACAAGCTAAATGTACGAAAAAATGATACTTTATTTTATATACTTTCTATCTCTTTCTCATACTCCAAACAAATCCTTACCGTTCATATTTTATTATGTTCAAGCTCATTTTGATTCCATGAAATTACTAATTTTAATTTGAACACTTATTTCATCTCTAGAGACAAAACCAATGAGCACAACTTCGGGCCAAAATAATATACCCAAACCTATTTGTAAGTTTTTTAGTTTTTTTGTTAATTAAAAATGAAGGGTTAGGTTATGGACTTGGAATCTCCTTTATATTGGAAAATGAGCACTTGAAATATTCTATGAGGGAATCTTTATATTTTATTATGTTAATAAAATGGAAGGGTGATTAGACAACTGATCACGCGCGAATAAGAATGACGCGAATAAGAATGATAATGGGTAATTAATTATTTGGGCCTATAGTCAATGGGCTGATTAGTTAGAAATTTAGATAATGGGTAATTAATTATATGGGCCCATTCTAATTAATATATGATTATCTCTTTGTACATGTTATTCCTGGGCCTTACTTTAATTCCTAACATTTAAAAAAAATGCAAACCACTCTTATATTATAATACAGAGGCTTAGAACATGCTAGCTTTATTTGTCACCGACGACACCATGTTTACAGGCCTCGAACGCTCATAAATGAGAGTGGTTATCTGTCAAACTTGGTCGTGTATTACTTAAATTATATTTACTATTTAAATTAAAATACCATTTGTTTTCTACCTCTAATATCAAACCCCATTATTTAATGTTAGGAATTTAAGATAAAATTATGATAATGGTCGGGTTTAAAAGGGAATCCATTTAACTATTCAAACTATATTTTTAGAAAAAATTATTAGAATTATATAATAATAATACAAATTCTACAAAGTAAAATTTAATAAATAAATATTTTGAAATATAAATTACGACATTTGATATTTGTATTTATAAATTATTTTTATAATTAAAATTGTAATTTGAGAATCTAGTATGGGGTACCAAGTACCCATCACTTTACCCCCAAAACTGACCATTTATGAACGGGGTATCCATCTTTTTTAAACTAAACATTATTATTAATTATTTCAAACTTTATCATCGGGTAGGTTTGGTCTCACGTATCCAATTTAACTATACGAATAGACACCCCTACTTACATAAAAATAGTCTATCTATATAACTCAAAAGATGGCCTTCCACATTAATATTATCATGCTCGTAACACTTGCTCGTGCTACCACTTAGCTTGAGCTTCGAAAGCGTGTATTGATAATGCACAAGCAACTGTTTGGAACATCTATCTCCCGGCTCAACGTGGTAAATTGTACAAGTCAAATCAGATATAATATGGCTAATATATTATTATATTTTGAATCCAAAGTTCTTTGAAGTTAACATATCATTCAGATTTATAACTTAATGATTAATTTTATTTGACTCACTGATCAACTAAATTATAGAAGCTAAAAAATCATCAATGCTAGCTCAAGTTCAAGCAAGTTTCTTAGGTAATGCTAGACTTAAAATTTGAGAATATAATAAGAAAATATAATTGTATTTTATGTTTAATTTGTTGATTGTACATAAAATTAAGTTCATGGTTATGACCATGAGTTAGACTTTAACTTCAAAAGCCGATTTGACATGAAGATTAGCTTAAGCCACTAAAAGAAAGTTTTACTTTTGTCGACAGTAAAGTGTGGAGTATGTTGAAGATTGTAATGAGGAAAGTGTAATTTTAAAAACCGTGGAAATATATTTCTAAGGTATAAATACCTACAACAATATAATCTATAAATTATAGTGTCGTAGATATGTGTACATCTAAGACATTTTCATATTATTTTCAGAATTATATTCTGGAAGTAGCATAGCCCCATTTCTACCATAAATATACTTCACGATTAATTGTAAGCAAATGTGGTATTTTTTGTAGTGAGCTCAACTCGTCTTCAGGAGTGGCGAGTGAGTCTGGGTATGCTAAGCTTGAGCTAGCTCGGCTTGTTACCACCCCTTTATATAATAACATTATTATACATCAAATCTTATTGTGTGCTTGTTTTATTAAAAAACTAATATGATGGTATTCATGTTTAATCTTGTCCCATTGTTTAGAGTTACATACGTTAATTGATTTATCCCTCTTCATTTTATTATTTGGCTTATTTTTCCACTTTGAGTCATGTGCATGGAAATGGCCTTGCTATGTATACTTTGTGTAAATGATAATTTTTTTTAAAAAATGAGTACTCCAAAAAAATTTTAAATTGACTCCATTCCATGGATTTAACTCCTTATTAATTAATTTTATGGCTGATTATCAGAGTCAAGTAACAAAGTTATTTAATTATTTTCTTTTAATTTAGAAAAATTAATAGTTTAAAATAATATAAATCATATATTTATCAATTTAAGGTTTCATAAGAACAATGCATAATTTTTTAGTTAATTGAAAAACCAGCAAAATGACTTCAAATCGGCTTGGAGTGAACTCTACTTCATGGCATTGCGAATCACATTTGACTCCTGAGTTTTAAAATTTTGGTATAAATAACACCAGAAATGTATAAGCTAAGGATGGCTAATAAACACAATTAGCATAAGAGCAATATATATTAAGGATGATATTATAATGAAAGATGAGTCCTACGCAGGTGAACAAATTCGTACGTATTGGCCCCATGGAGGAGGCATACACGTAACCATCCATTGCTTTTTCAAACCGCCTAATTTTCTTGGCCTTTAGAATATGTTCAATTTAAGAAAATGAAAATTATTTCAATAGATGAAGTCAAACAATGATGCAAGCTTCTGGTTTAGTATATGTTCCCTACATCATCAGTTTTATTAGCTTGAAAATAGTTGGTTTTTATTGTTTTCAAACGTGTTGGAAGAAATTCTATGGAAAGAATATTAAAAATTCTTTCATGGGTCTTCATGACAGAAAATTCATCCCATGTTTTTATATTGCTGCTTGTCAAATATTAATAGAATTTGCAGATCTTAATCTTATAAGTTTACAAGAGAAAAATATGAATGTTCTTATCGTCGGCAACCTAAATAATGCTCTTCTAAAAAGGCAGCGGTCACACATATATCTCACATATTCTGGTCATATCTGGTTTGCGTTTTTCCATGGACACCGAAAATTACACAGACAAGTACGTACACAAATTAGACTTTGATGAATCATAATATGAACCAAATCTGATAAATCAAAATCATATTCCAGGTAGAATTGTGTATCATATGATCTCATGAACTTTGTAACGATGTATAAAGTCAAGAGTTGAAGATGGCCATGGTCAATGATCTGCAACGGTGTTCATGACGTCACAAATATATATAACCATCGTTTACAACCTAAAACGTCGGTGACTATCTATGCCAAAGTACCGAAGTCCACAAAATTCACATTATACGTAACACTTATATATAATTTAATCTTTAATTATCTACATATAATATACAATATCACAAGCTAACTAATATTCTCTCTTCTTATATAAAAAAACAATCCGTATGTCATTAGGACGACCCATTGGCGTCTCTTAAATAATCCCGATATGACCAGCGCCAAACTATTCGACTTTTTGGATGTGCCTACCCAAAATTCGGGTGAGGATTTGTTGTAGTAATTGCTACGACTAACCCATTGTATAATAGCTTTTTTATTGGTTTAATTTAGTGGAGTCTGAAAAATTAACTGTAACAAGGAGTTATATTCTATTAATTATAATATTAGGACAAATAATAGGGCTGCTACATCGGATTTACTGTAATATTTACATATATTTGTACCTGTTGCTTGTCTACATATATAATGTAACGTGTGTGTATTTAGCGTGTTGGACAGTTGCACTACATAAATCCCGGCAACAATATGACAAGATGCTCCTAATGATCAACTTCCTAAATGTTTACTAATTGATAGGATATAAGAGTTGTGTTGAAAATGGAAGAGACGACAACAAAGCAAAGGTTTGCTTGTGAGGGTAGATTTTTGGGTAGGAGACGCATAGAAAGTCCAAATGGGTGATTCGTGGCAGGACCCAAATCAAAGTACCCTTTTCTTCCCAGTTGACAAATTCAATTCTCGCAGTTGTTAGCGTAAATGTGATCCTCACTGTCTTTCTCCCCTTCCAGTTCCCACTCTCCTCCCCTTCAAACTTAAACTATAAATTTGTTCAACTGTCCCCCGAGAGATTGTGAAAAGAAGATTAAACATTGATCCGAGCAAATGGGTAGCTCTCCATTTTCCTCATCTTGGAGCATCTTCCTAATTCTGATCCTTACTATCTTAGCTCAAGCCTCATCATGCGACGCTACCGGAGCAGCCCGCCATGGGATGTACTTGACTAGAGGAAGCTCCCAAGGTGGTGTGGTTCGCCGGCACCCGGAGCTTGACCGGCAGTTCATGGGGTTTCTCCCGAGAGGAACCCCCATCCCTCCCTCGGGGCCTTCTAAGAGACACAACGACCTGATCAACTCGGTGAATCCTTGAAGAAATGTTACTGATATTTCTCATAGATGGAGCAGTATATATGTGTAGTTCTTCCTCTGCTCAAGGATCTTTTTTTGCAGACATTATTTTGTATAGAAGGATTTGTTTTGATATATACTCAGTTATCATAGATATAGCATCAATGAAGGATACAACGTTTCAATTGCCATTGTTGGTTCAAGTAAAGTTTTTTTTTATATGTGTTAGAATTCAATTTCTCTCTTTTCTTTCATCACGCATGTCACCCTACCATCTCAATTATTCTCAATCTCACACATAGATCCAGAAATGATCCAGAAACAGTTCATGGGCATTTACCAGTGAGCATCACTGGTTCAGAAAACCATGGAGTTCTAAGAACAGTGATACCTGCTATTTAATTCCTGGCTATAAGTTACAGAAGCGGGCAGTGAGTGTAACTTTGTCTTGCACAAACGTCGTCGGTAGACTGCAACCAAAAGAGTACATGAAGAATATTAAAAGGTAATGCATGCATTGACTGTAACAGATTTGGAGGAGAAGCTGTTGTGATCTTTTAATTGTTGTTTGTCATTACTGGTTTGCTATTTTATAATCGACTTCTAAAACACGGCCAGCTCGTGAAAGATTTTTGAGCAGGTCAATGGATCTATTAAGATTTTGGAAAGGCGTTTTTTAAAAGTTTTTCAATTTTTTTTCTCCAAAACATTTTTAATTTTTTTAAAGGAGCGAGTGAAGACCAAATTGAACCAGATATCGACACCACATGGTTTTATTTATCGTTTGATAAAACTATCTTTATCATTTAATCGTATTCATAATTTAATAATTTAATATTTATCAACTCTCGTTAAGAAGAGGAGAGCTCAATGTCTTACTCCTACCAAAAGTAAGTGATTAGAACAGAAGAAAATAAATCAAATGATTTATAATTTATATTCTCATTTAATTAGAATTTCCTTTAAAAATTGGACTTTAGCTCATTATTCCAGAGGATTTGTCTATAAATTTTTTTTGAAATAAACTATACATGGTACGACATTTTACCTAGTTTTAATTAAAATATAAGTGTTATTAATGACCGATAATAAATTTTTTGATTAAAACTAATACTTGTGGGAATAAAGTAGGAAAATAAAAAAATTAATAAGGATTGATAATATTAGGATTTTCTCTATAACTGTTATAAAAAAGGTAACCCTTCATTACTGACCAGTGCCTAGCAAGCCTCTCTTAAAGCCTGGTCTAGCCCAGCCCGGTCCAATTTGTACTATGACGGGCCCGTGGGCTGGGTTGGGCCAATGTCATAAGGAGTAGGGTCAAGCCAAGCCCAGTCCGTGTTCTTGATGGAGCCGGGTCAAATGTTTGCTATCTTATGTCCGTTGACATTGACCGCTATGTTGTAAGCTATTCCTATTTGGGTAAAGATTTCCTGCGCCAAAGGCAGGAAATCTTTACCTGCGCCATCTTCATCGTGCCCGTCCGTTCATTAGGACGGACACAATCAAAACCCCAAAGCTTTCCCACGCCACTTCACACCACCTCTCCATTGTTGCCGCCAGAGCTTGACGCCTCTACATCGCCTCTGCCGTCTCCCACCACGCATGCCTCCACACCTTGCCACCGCCGCCTCTTCGCACCGTCGGCCATCCTCGGTCTCGGCCCCTTGGATGTGCACCTAGTTGGGCTCGGCGTGGTTGAGGGAGCGGGTGAGGAGGTGGTCCTTGAGTCGGGGGACTGTCTCGCGCAGGGCCCGGCCGTAGCTGGCCCAGCTCTGAAACAACTCCTCCGGGAGGAAGTCGGCCTTATTGCAGGACCAGCATTGCTTGCGCTGTTTCGGCCCCCCGCTGCTACCGTCGACTTCTAACTCCCCCATGACCGTCTTCTCCTCCTCCTTCTCCAAAAACCGGCTTGACTTGTCTTGGTTTGAAGATATATACGGAGGAGTGGAGGAGGAAAGGGTAGGCGGGGTAAGGGCTCCTCTTCAGATGCCCGGGAGGTTCAGAGCAGTTGAATTCGGCAACATGGCTATTCTTAATATTTTGGTTATTGCAATTGGGATCCACATACGCACCGATTGGCAGCATTGGAGCTCTTCTTCGTCCACATTAATGAAGCTTTTATAAGGTACAGTTGGCTTTTTTAAAGAATAAAAATTCTTTTGTTGGTTGAATTAAATGATGAATTTCGGTAACACATTGACCGTGTTGTTGATTAGGATGATGGATTGAAGTGTATGTACAATTTCTTTATTGGTTGAATTAAATGATGAATTTTTGTAGCAAATTGATAATGTTGTTGATTAGGATGATGGATTGAAGTGTATGTACAATTTCTTTGTTGGTTGAATTAATGATGAATTTTGGTAACGAATTGATAATGTTGTTAGTTAGGATGATGGGTTGAAGTGTATGTACAACTGTATTATTAAGTTGAGGGAAGAAGGAGGGTAAAATTATGTACCTACATTGGTATTATGCGCCAAGAATTATTACTTTGATTGCAGTGGTATTATGCATTTATAATGTTTAATTTTTACTTTTCTTGCGGTGGTCTTATTTTTGTATTTATTTATTTATTTATTTAAGCGGCCAAGGATAAACTTGAGTTAGTGAGCCAATTCTCTAGTTCTTTTGACAGGGATTTACACGGGAAGACTACGAGCTTGGCAGTTAAGGGCAATGTTTACGTGCATTCAATTTATGCAAGTGCCTTACCAGTTTCTCATCCTAGTCTCTCTCGCCATCAAGTGCTTGAAATGTCTCTCATCCACTGTTGAGTACATATTTTTGTTGGGATTCTATCCCTTTAAACTAATTTTCTGAAAGGAAGGCCATGTACATCTTTGTATTGGGATTCCATACCTTCAAACTAATTTTATGAAAGGATAGCAAGTAAGAAGAGTTTCGTTCATGAAAGAGCAAAGAACAAGACTTGTTTAGGAAATGTTCTGAAAATGAAATCAGATTTTTTTTGTGACATTGTAATTTTGCCTTTAATGGATCGGTATGATCTTGTCATTCTCGAGACCATAGCAATCTGTGAATTTGATGTGAGTTCCTTTATAAGACTGAAACAATTCTTTTGCCATGTTTAGAACTATGATATTCACATGGCTTAATGTGGAATTTGTGGCTTGCAGGTTTCAAAATCAAGAACATGTGATGATAGTTCGGACATGTACTCCAAAATTTAATCCTCTTGTCAAACATTTGACCTTGTTAAATGAATAAACAATACTACACTAAAGCACTCACCAATAATCATTACAAGAACAAAACCCATCTTTGAAATGGTGAAATCGACTAAGGTCCCTCACAATGATCTCTTGCCCATAAATCTTGCTAGTGAGCTTAATAGGCAAGTGACGATCGGCACAAACCCTAATATTCTTGATTAGCCAAGTGACGATCGGCACAAACCCTAATATTCTTGATTAATTTGATGGAGCTCCTGGTGGGGTGGCCAGGTGGGCGAAGGCAATGGCCAGCTTCTCACTATGGTAGCAGAGAGCCCGCACCTTCTCCTCTTCAATGTCGGCCAACACTCTGGAGGTTTGAGCCGCATACCCACCCTTCAAGCTTGAGCTTCCCCAACACCTCCTGTAGCTTCTGGTCGATCTCCTCGCTATGAGGATGAAACTTGTCTCCCATCACAAACTCATGCACACAATTGCCTACCTCCAAGGATCTATGATTTGAAGATCTATGGGACAAAGCATAAACACAGATAGACTAAACATAAAAATGTACAAAGGACTAAATGGAATCCCATCGATCAAAATTCATTCCAATAAGATAAATTTGGGAAGATTCAAGAAAAAAAATGAAAAGGAGTAGGATCCAAGGTGTTGGGCCCTCGAACTTGGCTTTGATACTACTTGTAAGGCCCTTTGGACCCAACAGTGGTTTCGGACCTTGGGTGGGTTGTTAGGCCCTTTGGGCCCTACCCAAGCTCCAAAACTACTGTTGGGCCCTTTCGGGCTCCCAAAATAGACTTTAAACAACAAAGAAAACTCGCAATAGGTGTCACAAGCCTCTCTTAATCCAAAAGCTAACTTAAGAATTAAGGTTTCCTTATTAGCCTATATACAAGTCACCAACAATCTCTATGATTGATATAAGACAAACCCAACACAAGGAATTATGATTTGAGTGAGTTTCAGCAATCAGAAAAAAAGGGTGTCAACTAATTAGTAACACCACCAACTGCCATAATCAAACTTCAAACTAAGTGGGCGCCCGACGACGGTGGCTGTCGATTAAGACGGTGGCCTGGGACAGGACGATGCTAGGGGGTGGGATGGCACCGGGGGTAGGACGACGCTCGATGACGGTGGCGACCCACCAAGAGGGCGACAGTGGGGGACAGACGGCGCCGGCGGGTGGGACGGTGCCGGAGGAGACCGGTTAGCAGCGTGGTGACAAGGGCGAAGTTGGTCGCCAATGAACTAGGGTTAGGAAAATTTTTGTGAGTTAGGCTTTCAAACATAGATCGTTGGATATAATCCAACGGTTGTGGAAAAAGTTTGTTGCAGAGTTTCTTCTCTGCCTTTTGTTCACCCATACGCCTCTCTTCCTATTTATAACAAACACATTAGTCTGCCGACCATGAAAATTTTCCTAAGTTGGGACGCTATTTCTATTTCTTCCCACGCCTAAAAAATTAAAGTGTATTTTTGTAATTCTCATCAAGTATTTGAGAAATAAAGGGTGACACTTGAACTCTTTCTTATTATCAAATTCTATATTTGGTTTCTTTATCATTAATTTTGAATTTTAATTCTCTTACATCTTTTACTCATTCGTAGATGTAGTTTACGTAATTATAAATATTTTACTTTTTATTATTACTAGTGCATTACTAATCTCAAGCTCAAAGGAGAAGAGTTAGCATAAGAAAAATCATCTAGCCGACCAACAAAACATCTTTATTCATCTTCTCCATGTTAATTTTTGCCGTGGAAATAAAATCTTAAGTATTTTTTTATATTTGAAAATATTTGGAGGTGGGTATGTGTTAATTTTTTACTTTTCTCCCAAAAAAATCTACTCTAATTTTAAAACATAGAAAATAATAGGGTGGAGAAAAACTTTCTCGTCCTTTTGGCCGAAGAAAAGTTTAAAAATTAAAATTCACTTACCTTTAAAATTCTCTAAATATAAAAAAATTAGATTTTTTTTCTACTAAAAAATATTGGCATGGAGAAGATCTCCACACCATTTTTTTAAAACTAGGAGAAAAACTTTTGTTTTTTAGTAGTGAATCCAAACATTTATGCTAATATGCTAATCTTTTGCGTTATTCATTATTGATGATTAATGCAATGTACAAAAGGTTGATTAAAAAATAAATCTCACCTTAATGCGTAAATCCTCTGTAATATTCATTGCTCATGACTAATGCAATGCACAGAAGGATATATTCACCTCAAGTATTGATATCAAAGCTTCAAAATCAATCTTAAAATAAAGATTAGCAACAACACTCAAGAGCTACATTTTGATCGCCTCAACACTTCACTTCTTTACCGTTGCACCAACTCATATTTATTGAACAAAATGGGGAAACATACCACAATTGATCAAGGCACCATCCCCTCTGATTTTTGCCTTCTTGAGAGGGCAAGTGTCTGTGCTCTGAGTAGTGGCTGGATTGACATGAATGATAGTAACTCCTTGCCATATCTTGTTGCAGTTAGAAAAATGGAGGAGAAAGGGCACAGCCCAGATGAGAAAGAGGTATGCAGAAGAGGGCCAAGGGAACGTTCAATTCTGCTGTGAGGTTTAACTCACTCATTTGCTTCTGCAACAGTTATCACCTTCAAGGTAGCAGCAGCAGCTTTCTAAGTCTCCAGAGTGGCCCAAAAACCAGTCTACTCTGAATACTAATCATGTGATCTAGAGCTTCTCTTCAAAAAAATTAATCATGTCTTGTTTCCTATGTTTTTATATCTTCATAAGCAACCTACGGTGCTGCGCTTCTCTCTTTCTTATCTATGGAGGGAGGAGCAAGGGGTGGAATTGTTCATGTCTTTGGTTAAGCCCAATTCGGATCAATGTTTAATAAACCAATGTTGGGCACAAACCAATGTTGTTGATGGACTGTAATAACGCTGCTTCACTCAAAGATCTATATTTTTCAGCTTTGCATTATTAAACTTATTTTGGCATTTTTATGGACAAGTTGTGAATTTTTTCATTACCATGCAAGAATTTTTATCTCTTTTTTAGGTAGTACAAACAATCGAAAACCGAAAACAGGTTAGTAAGTGATAAATTAGAACAATATTGATGCTCTCCCATTACTCAAAACAAGAATCGAATCCAAGACTTTTCTCTAGATTTTTCACAAAAATAAAAAAACAATATTCATTGATATATAATTATATATAGTCTAGCTTGGGGGTAGGTGTGGACGTCCAAATTTGTTTGTTCAACCGAAATCCAAAACATATCCGATCGAATTTGACTGACCAAATTAAAATAAGTTAAATATGGACATTTTTTTGTCCGACCAAACGACCGACCAAGTGTTTGATATTTTATATTAATAATATAATACCTTTAACGTTTGTGAGGGTAATATTAGAGTTCATGAAAATTTTAATATCTAAAATAATCAAAAATGACATGCATAAAAAAAGATAAAAGTCATTCTTATATATAAGAATTTAGAACTACACATTCACATTCACGTTAGCATGCTCTCAATTTTTATTATTGATTCACAATACCTATTCCCTCCACTTTGTTCGCTTCCTTCACCAAATAATTATATATATTTCTATAGCTCAAATACTACACAATTTTTTGCCTTATCATCCAATTAAAAATAATCATTAATTTAATAATTATTAATCTAATAAAATAATAAATATTAATCCTAAAATGAATATATGTAAAATAAAAAGATTTAATATTTATTTAATTGAGAATTTTATAATCAAAGAAAGAGAGAGAAGATACAAATGGTGACGACAAAGGCAATGGCAGAGGCGGCAGAGAGGGGTTTTGCGGCGCACAAAGGGCTCCACGATGGCGCAGAAGGGTTCGAAGGTGATGTCGAGGGCGGCAGAGGTGGGCGGAGGTAGAGAGATGTTTCGCTGCGCTTAGAGGGGTTTCACGGTTGCGCAGAGGGGTTTCACAGCGGTGCAAAGGGATTTCGCAACGGTGCATAGTGGTTTGGCGGCGCGTAAAGGGGTTTTGTGGCAATGCAGAGAGCGTCAGAGGCAGGGGCGACACAAAGGGGTTTGCGGCTGCACAGAGGGTGGTAGAGGCAAGGCGATGGAGGCAAGCGACGGGCAAAGGTAGGTGGCAGCAAAGAAAGTGACTCTCTACTCATTAGGGGATTTCGAATTGTCTACGGATATTACTTAGGCCTAACAGATAACTCAGATAAATGACTCAATCGAATAAATTTTGTTCGACAAAATTTTAGACGAACGTGATATTTACATGTTCAACGTCAATCTCAACCGATGCCCACCCCTAGTCGGATAGATGCCATATTAACGTGTCTAATGTCTGCCTGAGTGATGCCTACCCCTAATCACCTAACGAGGAACAGCCGAATAAGATCTTAAAAGCATATTGTCGCTTGCATTGGCCCAAAAAAAGAAAAAAAGGTGTTTTGTGCTTGAATAAAATTAACAATCTCTCTGAAAACTAAAAATCTCCTATATTTTTTCAAGTTATGCAAGACCCAAAAATTCTATTTCCTAGATTAGCACCGTAGTTGCAGAGCATGCAATAAGGGTAGTAGAAGTTAATTCACAGTGGCGGCCGAGAAGTAGTAAAAGTGATTGAAATCATTTTGCACAGCCGCCACATTTATCACCTCCACCTTGACATGACCACCTTTTTCTCCAACAACGTACAGACTCCCACTGTCTTCCACTCCACGTTTCGTCCCCCAAAGCCATACGAACATTCGTGTAGTAACGTTGTTATACCTTGCCTGTTCTTCACTGGGCTTGCACTAGAACCATCTTTTCCGACACCTTCTTTATATTATCAGATCAGTCACATTTTAAGTGGTCAACGCCCAACCAAGACATGAAAACAACAACCAACAACAACAAAATCCAAGTTAATACAGTTATTCTTATAACTAGCAGCTAAGTTAGCAGCTCCAAAGCATCAGACATGCAAAGAGAAAGGCAACCATTTCTGCCCAACACCAAGCTCTGCTAACACCAGACCTAGAGAAGACACAGGTACCCATGAGCTTGCAGTCTCCATCGCTGGTGAGACTCTTGACGCCGGATTTTGAACTGGGTATCTGATCATGTCGGAGTCTGCACTCTGTGACACCAAAGGGTGCATTCCCACCCCCCACCATCTCCCCGTCGTAGCACAGATTGGGATTGTCCCATACAACAAAATGCCTGCCCAATTTCCTGTAAAAGCCTTCTGAGAATTGAAGCTGCCCTGCGAGATTGTTCCCATTTAAATGAACTGCATTAACACTGGGCATGCTATCTAGATTGGCAGGCACATTGCCGGAAATATGGTTGTTGTCCAGTGCTAGGAACCTCAAACTTTTCATCCCTGCCATGCTCTCTGGAATGCTACCAACAAGACCCATGCTTGACAAATCTAAAACTATCAAACTCTCAAGCTTCTTCCAATCTATCCCCGCCAACTCCCCTGCTATAGGATTGTTGGCAAGCAGCATCTCTTCCAGTGAGACCATGTCTTGTAAGGATTGAGGCAATCCATTGGTGAATCTGTTGTTTCTCAGATCTAGAAGTGTTAAGTTCTTCAACTGACCAAGCTCAACCGGTACCACCCCTTCCAAGGAGTTGTTGCTTAAGTCGAGCTTGAGCAGAGACGACAACCGACCAAGAGAAGCCGGCAATGGCCCGGACAGAGAGTTTCTACTCAAGTCCATGATCAGAAGCTTCTTCAAACCACCCCAACTCGCCGGAATCCCGCCGGAAAATCTATTTCCAGCGAGAACCAGCTGCCTGAGCTCTGTTAACCCGCAAAGCTCCGGCGGCTCGCCGGCGAGATTGTTCTCCAACAGCACCAAAGATTGCAGCTTTTCGATCGACCCAAAGCTCGCCGGAACAGCTCCGACGAGCCCGGAGTTAGACCTGAACTCGAGCACCTCCAACGAGCCGGCCATGGCAGGCCAGTCGGCGGTCAGGATGGTGGTGGGTCGCCGGAAGCAGCCGGAGAAGGAAAGGCTCTTGAGGTGTTTGAGCTGGAAGAGGCGGCGGTCGAGCGAGGCGTCGTTGGAGCAGTCGAGAGCGCTGTCGTGGCCGCGGCCGACGGCGATGGTGGTGGCATACCAGAGGCCGCCGAAGAGGTCGCAGGAGACGCCCTGGATGGGAGTCCAGCCGCAGGGGTCCGGGTAGAGCTCGGTACCATTGAACCACCGGCCGACCAGCGATCGGATGATGGCATACAGAGCTCCCTGCTCCGCTTCCTCCATGGCCGATACGTTGTTGCTTTCATCTTGGGCAGTGACAAGACAAGAAGACAAGAGAAAGAGCAGAAACAGTGGCTTCAACTTCATGGTGGTGGTGAACAGTTCCAAGGAGGCCATGGTAGAAAGTGAAGAGAAGATAAAAACAAACGTTCAAACAGTGATTACATGCCCGAATCCAATGATCAGACCTCTGCAACTTTTACAAGCAGCAAATATGGCAAAGCTTTACTGAATGGTAAGAGGAGTAGTCATCCACAGAGAGCAGAAACAGTGGATGGCTATGGTAGAAAGTGAACAGAAGATGAAACCAAGGCAACTTCAAACAGGTATAATCGGAAAGAACAAGCTAACGCATACCTAAAATGCAAGAATACAAGGAATAGAACATTCAAGTATGCAGAGCAACTTTCTGAAGTAGAGGAAATCACCATGCAGAGAAATGTCAAGGGAGGGTATTTAGGGATGAAGCAGGAGGGGGAGCAAAGTGTGGAACTCATCAAACAGCACCTAACATAGCGCCTGCAAATGGGCTAAAGCACAAACCACGTTAATGAAAGAGGTGAAGAGAGGAAGGTACACGATGGGCAACGGGGAAACCCAATGCAACAGACAAATGAACCAAGGGATCATAGATATATAGGTATATGAACATATGATACAGCCATGGCAAGAACCAAGGGGGTGGTGACAATGTCTCAGTGCTTTAGCCCCCCAAAAATCTTTGTACACAGGAGTGAGTAAGCAAGAGAGAAAAAACATTAAAAACCAAACTCATTCTTGGAAAAGAAGTCCGTGTAGTATAGCTGGTCCTGGTGATGAATTTCTGTATAGACTTCTGCTGCTGCTGCTTCTATTCATCCGTAGGATTCGACGAGTTTGCTGGGAAGATTTGTAGGGTGGGGACATTGGAAGAGTGAAAAAGGAAAGGAGATCGAAAAAAGTCTGCAATCTGCATCATCTGTTGAGGGACCGTTCTCCATGCAAAATACAAGCAACAGATCCAAAAATACCGGTTTTTCTTACAAACATGTGAAACATGCAAACAAACAAAGCAATAGACACAACACAGTTCCAGATTTTCCAGTCTCCCATAAGAGCATTTGACATGCAAAGCACCAGCAGAAATAAAAACACCCTAAACCCAGTTTTCTTTTGCTAGTATAAGCAGTCCGGAGAATGATTTATGCACTGTGCTCAAAACCCATTTGCCATTGAAGATTTAGCTCCCTTATTCCACTCTCTCTCTCTCTCTCTCATCCTCTTCTTCTACCACCTAGTACAAGTACTTGGTATGTGTGTATTATACTGAAAAAGTGGCCTAGAGAGGAAAAGGGCCAGCACACACAGGCACCGCTGTGTTTCTGAGGAGGTAGTAATCGCCAACAGAACGTGTTATCGAAGCATTGTGGGTTATATTGGGGTTTGGACATTGGACCACCCTCAAAAAGATAAGATAGAGAGGCTAACGGTCTTTTAAGAACTTTGGCGATTGGGGTTAAGATGAGAGGTCCCTCTCATATTGCTGCTGCAATTGTTTGGCCTTTGCCCCGTCCTCTTCCTCAGTCCCTACTCCCTAGTGTTGGAGGCCCTCTCTACTCGTCTTCTACCATAACAAGCAGGCTTTTGCATTAACTGCTCTTGGGTGCTAACCATCAATGGAGGTAAAGAGCTATTAGGTTATATCCATTCAAATGGATGGAGACTTGTACCCATTTCTTTCATGGCTTGTGAACTGATATCGTACTCTTTTGGTCTTTGCTAGTGTAGCATCTTAAACGGGTTGACAATTTGCCCAGTACATAACCACAAGAAGAACTTATAGTTTGTTACAAGTCAAGCATTGTTTCATCCTGGCCTACTTTGTATGTACCCAAGTTCAACTCACAACCTTTTCTCATCTTCTCCAACAAATGGTCAATTTAAAAAGCAACCCATCACAAATGACCGACAATGGAAGATGTTCATGACATTCACCAGAATCTAAAGACTTTAACATTGCTTAGTGGTAACTCGGAAACAATAACCATCCTAAGAAGAAGACACGAGAACCTAAAAGAATTGGAGAAATCTAGAAAATGCTTCAAAGACAAAAGTGTGAACCTAGATTTGACAAGAAGTGACTCAGATTTCTTGATGACCTGCTTGTTGTGCACAGCGGGGTAAATATCCACTAAAAATAACTAGTTCATTTTGAGAACTATTATCTAAGTAACTATCGTGAAAATAATTGTACTAAAAAAATCACCCCAAGAACCAAGATAAACCGGAAAGTGTGGTGGGACACTAATCAGCTTAAAAACCAACTCTTAGATAGAATTTTATCAAGACAAGTAATTTTAATAGCACAATAATTAACAATAACTATACCCAACAATAGCTATTAAATAGATATAAAAAAAACACTAAAATTTAACGAGGCTTACATCCTCGGACACTATAAAAATAATATTTTAATAATCAAAAAAATATTATAAAAGAGAGAAAAGAACAAATTGTCAATAGAAGAAGAGAAGGGATTTTGGGATGGGTTAAACCAAAGGGGGAGGAGTCCCTTTTATAGGGAGAGGACTCCTCCTATATCCCCAACAATCTTAATGTGGGATTTTGTCATGCAACAATTTTCCACCTTGACAAAATTTCATATAATTCTCTCACAAATCCAACTTTCAGTAGTGTTGCAAACTCATCTTTCAATTTGTAATACTATTGACTAAGTCTAAATAATGTTTAAACTTAACCGCAGTCGTCACTTTTGTCAGCATATTAGCAGGGTTCTCAGTGGTCAGAATCTTTTGGATTATGACTCCACCTTCTTCTAGAATCTCTCGTACAAAATGATATCCTTGCCTGGTAAACCTGGTTCTTTGCTAAATGAATAGCACTCTGACTGTCACAATGCACTTTGATGTGCTTTTATTCCATTCCTAGTTCACCAAGCAACCCTTGAAGCTAAATTGCCTCCTTTATAGCCTCTGTAATTGCCATATATTCTGCCTCTATAGTAGAAAAAGTCATTGTTGAGTGTAAGGTGAACTTCCAACTGACTGGTACTTTTGCAAAAGTAAACACATAACTAGTAATTGATCGTCGCTTGTCCAAATCACCAGTGTAACACCCCGTTTCGGCTCACCCGTGAACCGACCCGGAAATGTCACCGGCGACCGAACCGTTCGTTAATCTACTAGATTCGGTTAAGCCGGCCATGATCTACTCTTGGCGTTTCAAGATGAAGATGCAAATATGAAATGCATGAATGAGAACGATTGGGTTCTAACGCGGTCCTACATGCATGCTGTGATGTACAAGCAAAAACAAGACAAAATAATAAATGAGAAACCAAAAGAAAATATATAATATTTTATGAAAATACGATAACACATAATAATCTACCATGACATTAAATCATTATCTCATTCATTTTTACCCGAGCCGAGTCTGAACTCCAAGGCTCCCTACTCATGCATATTTATCGGTTCGTTTCATAATAAGTAATTCATCAAGACAAAAACATTTTAATAATCATCCACACAGCATTAAACAACCATCATTATACATTACACGCGGCAGGTACATGTGTGCGCGGTTCCGTGCTGCTCCTCCGCAGTCCCGACAGCTTTCATCGCTCGCATTCCTCACCTACATATATATAGAAAAACCGTCAGTAACGAGTGTTACCGGCCCGGAAAATAACTAATATCAATCTGGCACAGGAGAGCAAACTCTCCTGTTAAATCAAAACCATATACTTCCTCAAGAACTCTCATCAGGGCACAAACGGGAGCCGTCGTCGTCGGGCCGTCGCCCTCGGGTCGACAGCGTCCCCCTATCTTTCTCATTCTCATACCTTGGCCATTTCTCTATTGCTTCTCGCATCAAATTTCATTCCTTACCGCCCTCTGCACCTTCCATATTTCTCCTGGCCTTGAGCACAAAGGCCGAGCACTCTCAGGCAGTCGCCTTCAGTACCCTTTGAACCACAAGTCTAGACATGCGCTGCATTGCAGTACCCGTAAACCTCCACACTTCTCCGGGTTTGAGGAACTCAAAGGTGGAGTTGTCCGGATCCTTCGGGAACGAAGTGGGTTCTCCCCAGCTCCAGAGCCCGCTCTTCCGGGCACACGCCCTATCTGAAGACGTGGCCGCAAGTAACCCTCATTCCATCTCTCACCGAAAACGCGAAAACTATATATATATAGGCCTGGGTTGGGATTTATACAATAGGCCCGAAGGCAACTTGAGCTGGATCTGAAGTTCGAAAACAAACTCGAGGGATCTCATCCTCGAGGGTTATTAATCCGAAAAAGAACCGTTGGCTAAATGGCCCGAGTTAAGTGGGATCCGATAAAACGCCACTTAACTCGTCCTGCACATGATAAATCAAATAAACAATAGAGTAGTATAAAAACAGAGAACGAGTCCTAAACGGACCTGGTAGAAGCTCCAAACGGGTCCACGCGCCTAGGCGGCGAGCTCCTACACCGTACCTACACAATCAAGCTAAAAACTAACGCCCGCATGATGAATCACACATCCTATAGCATGCACATAATCAACCCAATCACTCATCAATCAACACACATCAATCTATATCAATTCTAGCAAGTCTAATTAGGCTAGTTTGCATTAGATCATGATTATTACTTAATAACCCTAATTAGTTTCATAACTTCTATTTTTAACACCACACAATCAAACAAATTTCATATTTTTATCCTTAATCAAACCTACATTTATATATATTATTATAACACACAATTCACCAATCCTAGCATGCAATTCTAATAATCAAAACTTTCAAATAATTAAATTAAAATAAATTATACCTCGCGTCGTCGAAAATCGGCGACGGCTAGGGTTTCTGTTTTGCGGCTCAAAACTCGAATTCGGCACCTAGCGGCGTCCGAAGTCCGATCAGATTGGACCGGGTGCGTTCGGCGGATGATCCGGCGAATTTCCCACGAATCCAATTTTCGACGGTTCCGGCGGTTTTCCGGCGCGTGCCGGCGGTTTTCCGGCGGATTCCGACGGTTTTCCGGCGACGATTCGGGACGGAGCAATCAGGGGGTCTATCGGCACCAGCTCGACGAGCTTGGTCCGATGGTGGTGTCAAACAAAGTAACCGAGGCGGCGATGGCCGTCGGCGGCGGCGTCGAAAGTGGGTGGCGGCGGCGGCGTTCTCCAATCGGGGCTCCGGCCGGCCTCGACGGCGGTCGGGAGGATGGGGGAAATGTCGGCGACGGCGAGGGGGTGGTACTGGTGGTCGCAGCGGCGGCAACGGCGGCCGGACGGCGGCGGAATCGACGGGCGGAGCGTCGCGGTTCGTGGGGCAAATCCGGCGTCGTGGCGGCGAGGCAGTGGCCGGGGTGGGCCGTGGCGGCACGACGACTTCACGGCGGGGCGGGGCGGCGTCGATTGGCGGCAGCACGGCGTCGGCAGCGGCGGCGGCGGCGACCGCAAGGGCGGCGGCGACCGCAAGGGGCGGCGGCGGTGGATAGGGTTTTGGAAAAAAAAGGGTCTGGAGGAAGAAGAAGTGTGTGCGATGGCATTTTCGTAAATAAGTATTGACTCGATTCCTACTCGAGTCAAAATAATAACTAGTTCGTAATAAATTCTAAAAAAAATCTAGAAAAATATGGAAAAATTCTATAAAATAAAACAAACACAATAATATCCAAATGACATGCTCTATAACTAATAACCCACCCGAATATCGTCAAACGCGTCCTAATTCGTTATTCGGCCTAAAACTATTCTTCGATCAAATAAAAATAACAATCAATACTGCATACCTCCATATACTTGATAACCCATTTTTTTCATCATCTTTCAGGCGTTATCATCATACACTTGAGCATACATGACCCTCATTGCTCATAACTCACAGCTGGCCTCAACCCAGCTCGCGGTCCATGAAGCTGACTCGACTCGAACCGACTGGTTCACTCCCGTAAAACTCTGACTCGAGTCACGGGTTTTACAACCAGCGTAGCCAGAATCACAATACCCAACTACATACTGACCATCTTTATCATCCTGCTGAAATAGTAATCCAACATCTAAAGTATTCAGAATATACTGTAGAATCCATTTCACCGCTTGCAAATACTCCTTTCCAGGATCATGCATATACCTACTCACAACCCCAACTACCTATAAAATATTGGGCCTCTAACATACTATTGCATGCATCAAGCTACCAACAGCACTTGCATACGGTACTTTTGTCATATATTCCTGTTCTGCATAATTCTTTGGTGACATGGAAGCACTAGGCTCGAAATGAGGAGCAAGTGGTATACTAACTGGTTTTGACTTCTCATTTATGCCAAAACATTTTAGTACCTTCCTCAGATATTCATTCTGAAACAAACAAAGCCTCCCCAATTTCCTGTCTCTGGATATCTTCATGCCGAGAATCTTCTTTGCTTCACCAAGATCCTTCATCTCAAACTCCCTATTCAATTGAGTCTTTAACTTCTCAATTTCTGTCTGACTACTAGAAGCTATCAGCATATCATCAACATAAAGAAGAAGATATATATAAGATCCATCTTGTAGCTTGCGCAAGTACACATAATGGTCATATTTACTCCTTAAGTACTTCTGCCCTATCATGAACTTGTCAAATCGCTTGTACCACTGCCTCAGAGATTACTTCAATCCATATAACGATTTGTCCAATTTGCACACCATCTTTTCTTTTCCAGCAACTTTGAATCCATCTGGCTGAGACATATAGATTTCCTCTTCCAAATCTCCATGTAAAAATACAGTTTTTACATCCATCTGAACTAGTTCCAAATCCAACTGTGCCACCAAAGCCAATAAAATTCTGATGGAGGAATGCTTTACAACTGGAGAAAATACTTCATTATAATCAACTCCCTCCTTTTGAGCATAGCCTTTAGCCACCAATCTTGTTTTATAGCGAACATTATCCTTGTCAGGAAATCCATCTTTCTTTGCATATACCCATTTGCACCCAATTGCCTTCTTTCCCTTTGGAAGACTAGCTAGTTTCCATGTCTGATTCTTTTGAAGGGATTGCATTTCTTCTTTCATGACAATCCTCCACTTTTCTTGTTCTGAACTTTGAACTGTTTCATTATAAGTGGCAGGAACATCATCAGTTGCAATTGGTGATGTAGAAGAGACCATATCAGCATAGTGGGCAGGTTATCTAATGGTTCTCTTTCCCTTCATTTGTACAATTGATTCATATTGATGTGGAGGTTCTTGGGTCTGAACCTCTTCTTCATTTGACTCTTCTTCTACCATAGGAGAGTCATCATCAGTTTCTGCATCTACTGGGACAATTCTGTTGCCATCAAACTCCACCTGTTTGGGAGTACCATCTGTCTGTTTCATATTTTCAGAAGTCACCTTTCTCAACATGGTAGATTCATCAAAGGTAACATCCCTATTGAAGATTACTTTCTTTGTTTCTAGACACCAAAGATGATAGCCTTTCACACCAGAGGTGATCCCCATAAATATTGCCTTCTTTGCTCTTGGATCCAGCTTTGACTCCTTAACATGGTAATATGCAGTGGAACCAAAAATATGTAAGGAATTATAATCTATAGCAGGTTCTCCAGACCATTTCTCCAATGGAGTTTTACCACCAATAGCAGTAGATGGTAAACGATTAATAAGGTGACAAGCATATACCAAAGCCTCAGCCCAAAATTCTTTGCCCAACCCAGCATTAGACAGCATACACCGAACCTTCTCCAGCAAGGTTTGATTCATTCGCTCTACCCTGCCACCCCATTCTGTTGTGGTGTATTTCTGACAGTGAAGTATCTGACAATACCTTCATCTTCACAGACCTTTTGAAATGGATCATTTTTAAATTCTCCACCATTGTCTGCACGAAGACATTTGACTCTTCTGCCTGTTTGAGTCTCCACCATCTTTTTCCATTTCAGGAAAATTCCCAACACTTCATCCTTCATCTTCATCGTATACACCCAAACTCTCCGGGAAAAATCATCAACAAGGGAAACATAATAGTGTTTACCTCCCAATGAAGTTGTCTTAGAAGGCCCCCACACATCTGAGTGAACATAATCCAAAATACCCTCAGTATCATGGATTGTTGTACCAAATTTCACCCTTGTTTTCTTCCCTTTGATACAGTGCTCGCAAAAATCTATTTTGCAAGCCCGAGCTCCTTTTAATAATCCTTGATCTATCAATAGTTTCAAGGATTTTTCTCCAGCATGCCCCAAGTGCATATGCCATAACCTAGTTGCGTCTGACTCCTGATCATCAGTAGGAGTTGCTGTCGCTGCTGCTTCCCCAACAATTGTACTACCCATAAAGTAATACACATTGTTTCTTCTTCGGATCCCCTTCATTATCACAAGTGCACTAGAGATGATCCTCATTATCCCATCTTTCGCCCTCACTTCGAAACCTTTTGACTCTAAGGTTCCCACAGAGATGAGATTCTTT
The DNA here is from genome assembly GCA_033002965.1 of Piper betle. Lineage (NCBI taxonomy): Eukaryota > Viridiplantae > Streptophyta > Magnoliopsida > Piperales > Piperaceae > Piper > Piper betle. Next base: position 23,624 of record JAURVB010010658.1, read on the forward strand.
ATCAAATCTGGCACATAATGAACACCAGTTAAGATTCTGGTTGATCCATCATGATTCCTCAAGTGAATTAAACCAACTCCATATGTGACAAGAGGGGCATTATTTGTCTGTAGACAATTCCACTCTTTAGTTCTTTAAAATCAAAGAACCATTCTCGATTGAGCGTCATATGATGGCTACAAGCAGAATCTAGCAACCATGAACTAGAATTGCTGGTTGATGGTGTGGCAGCAATTGAAAGATCTGAATCTGCATCATCACACTCAGCTACATTAGCAGCAGCCTTTTCCTTCTCAGGTTTGCCTTTGTTTTTTAGCTGGGGACAATCTTTCTTCCAATGCCCTTTTCCTCGACAAAAGGCACATTCATCTTTACTCGGTTTGGACTTTGACTTTGACCTTCCCCTTCTTCCTTTGTTCTGACTCTGCGAACTGGCCTCTATTCAACAACAAGAGCTTCTGTTTCTGCACTTGTATTTTCTTGATTTTTTTCTTTCTTAATTCATAACTATACAAGGTAGCAGTTATTTCACTGAGAGACACAGCAGCCTTCCCATGAAGTAGAGTAGTTTTAAGAAACTCAAATTCATGAGGAAATGATCCCAACAACATCAGAGCCAGATCTTCATCTTCAAAAGTCACGTCCATATTCACCAGATCAGTTACTAGCTGATTGAAGCTAGTAATATGATCATTCAGAGAGGTACCAGGAACATAATTGAAGCGGAACAATCTCTTTTTCATATAGAGCTTGTTCTGATTGCTTTTCTTCAAGAATTTCTCCACCAGTGCCTTCCACAATTTACTTGCAGAAGTTTCTTTAGAAAATGCATACCATTGCTCTCTAGAAAGACACGTCCGAATGGTACCACATGTTAATCTATTTATTGTCTTCCATTCTTTCTCCTCAACATCATTTGGTTTCTCTTCTTCAATGGCAATGTCTAGACCCTGTTGAAAGAGGGCATATAGAACACTTTGCCACATGCCGAAATGACCGGTACCATCAAAAATCTCCACTGCAAATCTTACATTTGTCACAGCAGTTCTTGCCAAAATTGAAGGTGAAGAAGCTGTTAACTTCGATGCAGATTCTTTTGTGTTATCTGCCATTTTTGCTATAAATTTTATTTAACAGCTATCGATGTGGAATGCCAACTAGCCCAAGGAAACTTTTTCTAATGTGGAAGATCAGCGTAAGCCGCAACCACAGAACATACTAAAATAAATCTAAAGCACGAAATGCCAACTAGCCCAAAAGAAAATTTTTTCTAATGTGGAAGATCAGCATAAACCGCAACCATAGAGCATACTAAAATAAACCTGGAGCTCAGAATGCCAACTGGCCTAAGGAAAATTTTTTCTAATGTGGAAAATCAGCATAAGCCGCAACCACAAAGCATACTAAAATAAACCTTGTTCTGATACTAATTGTTATGCACAGCAGGGTAAATGTCCACTAAAGATAACTAGTTCACTTTAAAAACTATTATCTAAGTGACTAGTGTAAAAAAATCACCCCAAGAGCCAAGATAAAATTCTCAAGAATGTGTGGTTAAGACACAAAATTTTATCAAGTCAAGTAATTTTAATTACACAATAATTAACAACAACTATACCTAATAATAGCTATTAAATAAACATAAAAAAGAACACCAGAATTTAACGAGGCTTACATCCTCGACACTATAAAAATAATATTTTAATAATTAAAAAATATTATAAAGAGAGAATAGAATAAATTGTCAATAAAAAAGAGAAGAAATTTTGGGATGGGTTAAACAAAAAAGGGAGGAGTCCTTCTTGTAAGAAGAGGATTCCTCTCGTATCCCCAACAATTTTTAATGTGAGATTTTATCACTGCTTAACATATTGTGTAGCTCGAAGTCTTCCAACTTTCTTGACGCACCCATTATTCACGGACCTATCAACCTTAAACTCCGCATTTTCTGCAAAAGGAGGCAATTGTTCATGAATTCCGTGAAATTCCCCTCCTGCTGTAGTGCCATTCTAAGTTTGAGTAACAACATGGGTTGTATCATCAACGGCCCCAACGGCAGGGGACAAGCCTTGCCTTTCTTTTTCAACTTCTAACTCACCTGATGCTTCTCTTTAAGTATCTTTAACAAATACATCTGAACCTTTGATAGCCATGCACGACCTCGACCGGCTAATCCGACTCCGGTAAGGAGCTCTGACTGCCGAAACTTGACAGCCATGCCCGACCTCGACTCCGTAAAAGCATGCAAAGACTCGACCTGTCTGCCGTGAAAGTAGACTATTTAAACTCACAATTTTTTTTATCTAGATTTTAAAAAAATAGAATTTTTTTCAAAGGTTTTTAATAAAGGATAAAGATGATGAGGGGAAATAAAAACTCTAATACTTGTCAGAGAAAAGATGGATCGGAAAAAAAAATGAAAATAATTGATAAAAAATAAAATCTTACCGAATAAAAAAAATAATCAAAGGGTTTTTCTTTTTTTCACTTTCCCACTATTTTTTAAAAATTGGTTCTAAGGTACTAGAAAAAGTAGATTTAGTATATAAGTACCCCTCAACTTTATATTTATTATGCCATGAGTCCAATAAATTATAAATTAATCATTTTCTAATAATTAAGCGTTCTAAATCACAAATTAGTCTTAAATTTTTTTAATTTGTTAATACCATAAAATACAAGTAGAATTAATTTTACGAGTATTAATTCCATCGCCAATCATGATTATTACCCTTCAAAATGCTTACTTTTCCTCTAGATGGACCATTATACCCCTACCGTTATATTCCCGCCAAATTACGGCGTCATCAATAACCGTCCGACTGGTCGCCATGGCCGGAGACGGAGAAGAAGAGGCCTCCGCCGGCGAATCCTACTCCGGCGACGAACTCCACGGCCGGAACTTGACAGCCATGCCCGACCTCGACTCCGCAAAGACCAAAAGCATGCAAAGACTCGACCTTTCCGCCATGAAAGTAGCAGGAACCCGATGCTTGCTTCGTCGCCACTGATTCCGATTCCGAGTATACAAGCGCTTCCAAGACGGAGGAAGAGGTAGCCAGAGTGGGGGGTGAGGTGGTGGAGCTAGAGCCGCTCGTCGCCGTCGCCTCCTCTGTTGTTCCCGCCGAAATGGCGGCTCCGGTCGTCGGATTCCCCATCTTCCCGCTGGTTCGGGTTTTGGGCCTGGCCGCTGCGGGCCTCGTACTCGCTTGGTCTGTTCGCTTCCGCGGCGGCATGTCCCTGTTCTCTGACGACAAAGATCTCATCTTTAACGTTTGTTACTTCTCTTTATCGCTATCTTCATTCCCTTTGTTTGATTTTTGAATGTTTCTTTGGATTTGTTGAGTATGGTTTTTGTGGGATGTTCTGGTGATGTGTTGAGCTATATCTCAATTTGTTTGTTTGGGGTTGTCTGAGATATGCTGGTAATGGGAAGAGGTATATATCAACTCTATTAAAATTACATTTGGAAAAGTAAAAGTGAATAAAGATTTGTCAACTAGTGTGATTGTGTCATGATGCCTATTTGAACAATTTTTTGGTAAGGTGTATATGATGTTGAACATTTGAAGCTTGTGGTTCTTTACATTATTGGTAATTCTCTTTTTCGGTGAGTGGAAAAAGAAGGGCATTGTGGATTTAAGCTAGCCAGTTCGTATGTACACGGTTTTGTTTTGTCAAACAAAATCTCTACCGATTTTTTCAACAAATTATGTCCTTGGCTGTGGAAGAGTGTGGTTGCCTGATGAGTTTTTAGTACTTCCTTATTGCCCTTCCTTCTATTTTGAGATTCTCCTCTGAGACTAACCTTTTCTTGATACTGGCATGTTTGGCAACTTTTGATCAGGTACATCCTGTTCTGATGGTTATCGGGCTTGTAATTTTGAATGGCGAAGGTGATGTTTCTACTTATATACTTTACATGGAATCGTTAGCTGATTAGTGATAAACACCTACCTTGATTATACTACAGTAGCGCAGTACTTTATATACTTAATTATTTAGACATTTTCATTTTTCTTCAACACAAAGTGTCTTGTGTCCGTTCTCATTTTCTCCTTGATTTTTCTGTCTTGCTTTATCCATTGTAATTATCCTTAATTATTCAAATTGCTAATTTCTTATGGTCGAGAAAAGATATCAACGTTTTCTTTCATTAGTTGTCCTACCTCTTACGGACATTTTGCTATATCATTTGAGTTGGTTGGCCATGGAGAAAGAAGTGTCTAGTATAGCCTATGCAGCATGTTATTTATTTGAAAAATGTAATCCATTTAAACGGAGTGTTCAAATGAAGCATTTTACGTTTAGATTTTAAAATAATGCTTTCGTGTGGAAGAGAACGATCTCAGTGTATCAGCATCATTTCTTTCCAGTAAATGAGTCTTTGTAATATTTCTTAAATCATTATTTGTTATTTGAACTGAACTACATCACTATTTTCATATATGCAGTATGGGCTTGAATTGTGAATTCTTTTCCCTGTTTTTTCTGTTATCAAATAATTTAGCTGGTTGTGGTCTCATTATCTTGTTACTGAGATGCATCTAATTATGTTTTAAATCCCCTCTTCGCCGACAGCAGCCATGTTAGCTTACAAGACTGTCTCAGGAACAAAAAATTTCAAAAAGTTGGTACACCTTTCTGTGCAATTTCTTGCTCTCTGTTTGAGCCTTATTGGCCTCTGGGCAGCTATAAAGTTCCATAATGAAAGAGGCATCGACAATTTCTACAGTCTTCACTCTTGGTTCGGTCTAGCTTCCATCATCCTATTTGGCTTTCAGGTTTGTATATATTGAACTGTTTTTGTGCTCTCTTATTGCTCTAGTTTTATTTTCTTCTATCCATATATTAGTTGTAGTGAAATTCATTAGCAGCTAGAGACAGGCATCTTTATTATATTGCTTAATTCCAAAATTAATCTAACTTGTTCAAGTTTCTCTACATAGTTTTATTTTGTTTTGTTATGTTTTTGGTTTTTTTTCTCCACAAGTACGGAATATATTAAACTAGCAAAAAACTTACTCAGGGGTCAGGGTTATAATACAGATGCAGACAACAAGCTAACCTAGCAGGCTTGTTGGAGTCGATATTTGCATCTCTAGAAAACCAAAACATGCCCTGCGAGAATTCTCTACATAGTTAATTGTATCATATAACGCTAATGCTCTTTATCTGCTCCACTTTACTTATGATGACATTTTGTGTCTTTCTGTGGATGAAGTGGGGTCTTGGATTCATAACCTTTTGGTATCCTGGTGGTTCAAGAAATAGCCGAGCTGCCATGTTGCCTTGGCATGTATTCATGGGAATCTATATATATGCCTTAACAGTTGCCTCTGCTGTTACTGGTATTCTGGAGAAACTTACTTTCCTTCAGAGCAATAACATTATAACGAGATACTCCACTGAAGCTCTGCTAGTAAACTCTTTGGGGATCATAATAGTGGTTTTAGCTGGTCTGGTTGTTCTTCTTCTTGTTACACCTACCAGTCGGAAAGTTGATGGACAAAGGCAGCACTGACCAGACAAACTTCACCTGCTATTGCTTCCAAGGGATTAGTTTGAACATGTTCTGTTGATTATTACTATGTAAAAATTGTTTCAATAAATTCATGATGTTACATTTGCTGATGTTTTATCATGAGTCAGATGCATGATACTCATCTGCTGCTGGTCACTTTGTTTAATCTGTTCAAACTTCATGGACTCCATGACGGTAATTGTAGCATCTATCTTGTTATTCATTCTGGAAAAATCTCTTGGGTATGTTTTATATTTTCATCCAAGATTTTTCCATTGATTTCTATTGCATATGCTTGGCTAAACTGGCACATCTGACTTTTTTCAATGCCGGGCTCTACTCCATCAAATTAGGAGATCTGAATCCTATATATACAATACATACTCCCCCATGCTTCATGTTGATTCATGTTCTTACCTTGCATTCTACAATGATCACCAATTTTTTATGCAAGTAGACGCCCCACTGGACTCAAACATTGTTTGAATTGAATGGTTTTATTTGTTTATGGTAAGTCAGAATTTTCTCCATCTCTTTGCTCTGGCAAGTCGCTGTATAGCATAGTGAGAAACTCAGAGACAACCTGCTGGGTAAGCAACTACAGAATTCTGATGTCATCTTGAACTGGTATGTGTATGTATTGATTGATTGATATAAAACTATCGTATAATTAAGTTATATATATACAAGACCTTACATGCCAATTGTGAACACATCTTAGTGGTGTTCACGTGGAAGAAAGCTCCACTTTCGTCGGCCATAGCAACATATTAACATGCTGTTCTTTATAAAAATGAAAGATTGACACGTATTTGTAGAAGTCGCAGACAATTGAAGGCGACCCATTAATCTGTGTTGAAACAAAAATCAAAGCTGGTGAATTGTGTGAAAAAGATGAATCCTTGTAATCAGAGATTTCGACTTTTATTGATCCCATTCATGCATGTCTCTCATCTTTGGAAATTACGTAGCCTGAGCAGCTCTCCCTAAAAACATGTGTACTGTTGTTGACTAAGGCCTCCATCTACCTGCCCCTCTCTTGAACTATTTTATCTTTTTTTATATAAAAATAAATTAACAGGTATAGTAAGAAAAAAAACTTACTTTTTTTCACCAAATACCCAAAACGACAGTGATGTAGATTCTAAACTATGATTCATGTAATTATAAGTATCAAACCATCTTTGATACCAATGGCCTCATCTTTTCCTAGGATTTGAGACCAGCAATACACAAGTATTAACAAAATTAATATAAAAAATTCAAACTTTGTGCACCATTTGCCATTTAAACTCTAATTGGAGAAAAAAATTATTATCCTTTATCATGGAAAACGAAATTATAACTCTGAAGACAAGTCTGTGAATCCATAGGACCATAGCTCTATGAGAGTAACTTCGATCCAGCCTACAATTTATTTACGCTTTCTTGAATCGTTTGTGAGCTAATTTTGACACTAAGTTTAGGGATCTATAGCGTGTTTTTCTAAAATAATCGGTTCGTAGAGAGGCTTAAATTAGGCTTTCCAATATTCTACATTTTTTATAGTAAAAATATGCTTTGAAATTTATAAGAATGTGAATTTACCTCATTAAAATTCAATGTATTTACCTATTCTTTTCCGAGTCTTAAATAGGGTTTGAAATATAATACGTTTTGATAGTAAAAATGTAAATATATCTCAGATCCATCAAGCACAAGAAAGAACAGTGCATGAGCATGATGGTAAGCCCTCTCTTTTAGGTCACCAACTAAACATACTATATACATATCTCATTTGATCATCGCTTGCCCATTGCACCCAATATTATTGTAAGTACTTTCGATTTGTTTATAGATGTACAAACTAGCTAAAGGGATAGGCATTCATTCTATACTTCTAAGTTCTAATAGTTATACATGCAACAAAACTATATATATACACATATATATAACTTCAATATTTCTATTCAATTCAGAGAGCCATGTTTGTTTTATATATATATATATATATATTTTTTTATTTATTTATTTATTTATTTATATGTATATATCAAGTCCCAACTGGCTAGAGAGAAGTACCCATCAAAGTACAATCCTTTAACAGATGTGCACGCATCGTCGACTTATATATCCCTTACATTATTTGAGCACAGACCCAGAATATATATAATCTATCTACTCAAGCCATGCCTTGCATGAAGACTTTAAGCTTAATTTTAGAATCACGATAAGCATGTTGACATGCATGTCTTCAAAGCCAAAGGCTCTTTTGTCTCCACAGACCAATTTCCAAAACAATCGAAAGTTAATACTACTTGGTTAAACCAGATTTCAAGCTCTCCAGCTTCAAAACAATATAAAAAAGGTTGTTTTTTTCTACTAATTAATGTTGCAATTATAGTTCTACATGCATAAGCAATATTTTCCAGGCTATAATCACAGTCCACCACTGCAATTAAAAACAAGTTTAAGTGATGAAACTTCAAGTTTGTCAATAAGAATTTCGTCAAACAAGATTTCTTTCACATCAGCCTATGTTCTAATTTTTAGTGCATGTCAAGAAAAAAGATTATCATGTTGGGCAATTTAAACCAAGAAGATGAAATGGTGGAGAGGACTAATTCAGAAGTACAGATGAATCTTAGTTGCAGCCATTTGCTAATTTTGAAAGTCAGCTACCAACACTAAACCATGTGTTCACATAGTGATTAAATGGAGCTCACCGTGGAAAATTTTACATAACTTGGTGATTCTTAAGCATGTGAAGAAGGTGGTTAACAGCTAGGAATGGCTTCCTCCCTGGCATTCTCTGGAAAAAATTCTTCACTCTAGCTGACCAAATCCATGATTCCAATCCATCTAACATAAATATATATAGAGATGATCATAGATAATCATATTAATCCCTCAGTCCCCTTAATCCCACCCCAAAACCATACATACAAACACTTAATCCTCTATTTTTACACAAGGGTCCTTGGCATTATGCATGCAACAAGCCATGGAATTTCCTTCAAGTTCTTCTCTGCTCCCCAGTAGTTGACAGTACTGACATATTATATATACATACCAATGGCCATGAATAGATTAAGCAGTACATAGAATTGCAAAAAAAATATTGTGCAAGAGATAACACAAATCATGGGCGGAAATATAAAACAAAGATCAAGTCTTGCTCAGAGGGCTTGCCTTTGGGATTAGTAAGCTTTGATGTAGAGTAATGCATGAGAAGATTGATGGTGTAAATTAAAGAAAGATGAAACATGTGATTATACCATGTGAGCCTTCTTTAGAGAAACACGTGCATGGCAAGGAGCCAATATGTATAGTCCCCAAGTTTGCAAGGAAGTTTCCTCAATATTTGTTTAATCCAAGAGACTATTTTTTTTTTAGAAAAAAGAGACTAACTAGCTAGCAGAATTCATTAACAATAATTGGTTTGCACACCGAGATTACATACAAGCTTTGTTGTTGAAAAAATTACTTATATGCTTATTACCTTTGAAAAAGATTACGCTAATCACATGTTAAATGTAGGAATTTCGAAGGAAAATTTTTTAAGACGAGTGAATTATAATATTCTCAAAATTAGTTTTACATTCAATATTTAAGATAAGATTCAATATATTAATGAGATGATACTTACAATTTTCACTTTAGTCTACCCCTTTTGAAAAAATAACTAAGCAAATCATTTTCCACTTTGATTAGAATGTTACATAATTATTTATGTACCTCCGAGAAAGATATTGATCTATCTTAGATCAATAATTTTGACTACCAAGATCATATTTATATAAGAAAGAAGAAAATACCGCATTACACTAAACAAACCTAGAAAATGATAAATTGTGATTAAAAACCCAACTTGATTGCAAAATGATAGTGTAGTCAATCAAAATAAAAATTCTATAAATACATTTTCACTAACATATTGGATCGTTCACTAATAAATACACGATGTGTACATCTTTAGTGAAATTAATTATATAATCTGATAAAATATTGGGGTTAATTATTTCCATCAATGACTATATAAAACCAAATTCAACTTTCTATAATTACCAAAAAAATGCTAATATTATTAATTTTATTACTAAAAAATATCATTGGCCTAAATTCAACACTAATTATATATTATATGAATTACCACAAAGGTCAAAATGACCAACTACTAATCATTGTTTGCACAGAAGCCAGTTGTGTAAGTTAGTTATCTTTGATCAATTTGGATTGTTACATTTTTTCTCTTGGTGAACTTATTTTACAAAATGTTATCTTTTTATGTTCATTATTTTGGAAAAAAAACGAGCAGTGTCATCTTCTAGCTAGTATGGAACCAAGAACTTGCTTTTACTTTTCAGGAAACTTGGTAATCTGAACCTCACTTCCAAATAATTGAGCTATACCAAAAGTACAAGTTGACAAAGCATCTCAGTAGGAAAGCAACAAAAGAATGAAACATCCATGGCAGACCAATCCAAGCCTAGTCCATTCTCTCAGAGAAAACAAATGCACTAAGGTCCAAAACAGAAATATTTTTGGCCTGTTCATAAGTTTGTTCTCTTCTTCTTCTTAGTTGTTTCCCATGACTTTGATCACTTGGAGATTGAACTTCTCTCTTTGCAAGAAGACAATATAGCATCAATGGCTTCCTTCACCTGGGCAACCTCAGGTGCTTTCCCCCTGCTGCTGGCCAAAATTCATCTGTTGCTAAGACCTGGCCATGAAATGAAACAATATTAACTTCCATTAATCACCTTCATATAACATAGAACAATGTATCAACTTCCATTAATCACCATCATATAACATAGAGAATGTCACTCTTCTATAAACAGTACTGCAAACTATTGGAATTTCATGTTTGAGCTTACCTTAACTTGTAACTGCAAAAACTTGACATAGCTAATTGCCTTCTCCAACATAGTCACTAAATCTACCTGTACAATCAATAGACCAAGAAAAATTAGTTAGAAGAAAGAAAGATGGAGAAGGAAACTGTGGATGTGTAATTTAGTAGCACACAAGTTGGAAAATTGTTACCTTTGTGCCATTGGGCACTAGATCTTGCAGTATCTTCAATCTCTCACTGATCCGTTCTCGTCGATTCTGTATGACCCAATTCCAATACAAACTAATAAGCTTCAATTCTTAGCTTTCCATGCAAATCTATTACACGAGTTACAATGTTCCATGGCTAAAAACTGACCTTAGCAGCAACACTTTGAGGGTCCTTTGCCGGAGCCGGCTTGGCCTTGGCTTTCCTGTTTGTGCTTGCACCCGCGCACTGCTTCTTTGAAGCTTCCACCTCTCCACCCTGCGAACCATTTTTGCAATTTTGTTCACAAATTCTGAAGTGCTAGATTTAAGTTTGTCATGAGTTGATCGGAAGGAACAAATTGCTTACCAGATGAGGTCGTTTGTTGATTAAGCATCGACCTTCAACTCCTCCATAGCCATTGCTTGTATCAAACGAATTCGCCTTCTCAGTCAACCTCGGATCAACACCATCTTTATAACCAATATGGTGGCTCCACTTTGCATTGTTAATATCAACGCAGTCAGCCCAATCCGACAACTCATGATCTTCTTGTTCCACAAACCTTGATCTGTTCTTCTCTGCTTGCTCAAAGCAGAGCAACGACCCACTCGAGTAGGTCCAATCGTCTCCCCCACCGTGAAACTCAAGCACAGATTGTGAGCTTCCAGAGGAATTAGAGCTTGCACCTGCACCTCCAACCATCACCGACACCCCTTCCATTACCATCTTCTGATACACATCGGTGCCATAAAACCCAATTGCGGACGACGAGCCACACTTCACACCATTTGTCTCCGACCCATCAAACGCACCATCGTAGTACGAGCAAACAGGGAGCAGGATGTTCTTTGAGTCTTGGGTGTTTCTGTCTCTGGCAAGGGCCATGAAAGGGATGATGTATATGTGATGTACTTGAGTTGATGCTTGCTTTGCTTGAATTGGACGTCGAAGCTCTTGGGTTTATATATGCGCAGATGGTGAAGATATATACCAAGAAAGTTATATGATATAAAGAAGTAATCGTGTTGTATGGGATGGGGAGCTAGTAGAGGACGTAACTGCTAAGGAGATGTTTATTGGAAGCATTTGACATAGTTGTTACATTATGTGTCGCATTGGGATTGTCAGCTGGCAAGTGAATGAAGTGGAGATGAGATGAGATGAAGAAGAACATGAAATCACGAGAGATCGAAGTGAGCAGCAGAAGAGACGCCGTATATGCCGCCTCCCCCACGTCTTCAGATTCTTCTTTCTGAGTGTGCGTTCAATGACTGCTTGAACTGGGCAGGTTGGCTACATCAAGATGGATTTTTTCTCACCATCCCAATCTGTACTCGGTTGTGCAAACGTAGATAGGTGTATTATTATCTTATTACTAAATGTTGACAATAATTGATGTTTATTATAACCTACCTCATAACCGGAGATTATACTCGATTTGGGTTGTTAGACTCTGGTAAAAGTTTTGATGCAGAAAAATTTATATGAACCTTCTTTGGCTCTTTCGATTTGATTTGATTCAAAACTTAATATTTTATTTACAGGTATTGTGTTCATTTGTTATTTGTCATGGCTTCTTTGTAATTAATTTAATTTGGTTCATATTTACTGTCACATAAGGGACTTGATCTCTATGCCCAATAAGCCTTTAATTAAACTGTTTCTTCAAAATCTAGGAGCAGAGGCCCAAGCAGATTAAAAGCTTTGTGCCTTTAAGTACTAAAGAAAGGAGAGAAATCAAATGCAACTTACTACCCGTTTAACCAGGTGAAAATGGGTGACATTTTAACCCAAGAAAAAACAAGTAAAATATACTCTCTTTGATAGATTGGCCTTACATGTGTCTCCAATTATATTTATGAATTGTGCCTATTTGGTAAAAATAAGGCATAGATGTTGCATGTTCTCTAAATTAATTGGGATAAAATTCGATATATTAGTTTGGATATGCCTGTATTTAATTCAGGTTAATTATTTTAAAATATTAATTTGGACCCATTAATATGAACACTAAAACGAGCCATTATATTAATCAAAATTGATCCGACTATATTTGGGCTAGGCCCATAGGTGAGGCAGGTGAAATGTCAGATGTGACTCTTATTTTATAAATAAATTTTAATTAAATGAAAGGATAATTATTTATATATATTATTTTTATTTTATTATATTTTTATTAATTAGTTAAATCTCTGATTTCCTATATTTACATTAGTTAAATAAAACGATAAATTGTAATAATTTAATACATTAATTTATTTTATTTTATTTTCATTATTTTTTCTTTTGTTAATAAGAGTTGTTAAGGAATGACGCAACTTTTGATTACCCTTTTGTTAACAATATTTGTTAAGGAATATATATATATGTATATATATATATATATATGGCCGGAGATGTAATTTTGTTTTGCTCCAATTCATTTGACGAAAAAGAAGAAGAATCACACTTCTCATGCATCCGAGGCATATTTGATTTTATACAAAGTCTAAGATCGAAAAACTGCTCCTACCATACACAGACATGGCTTCAAGGAGAACATTAGACTACAAATCAAGTCAAACATCGATCGAAGATGATGGAAGATCGAAGCGAATTCTTTACCTTTTCCTCCCTTCTAATCACTGCACATGATTGATACAAAAAAGAAGCAAATGTTAGCGAGCAAAAGACTTGTTCAGATCAACCCTCCATTCCAAACACTAAAAACACAGAATGCAGATAGAAATGTACAAACCCAGAAGCGTATATCCATATTTGAGCATTTTAGAAGAGGCTTTGGATGAGGAAGACGAGGAATACGATGACAATGTGACGATGACAAGAAGAAAATGGTCTGTTGATGGCGGGGGAGCCAGACCGCTCGCCTAGCTCGGCAGAGTCGACGGCATAGGGCATGTCGTCGCCCATCATGCTGCACGAGTGGGGCTCCGAGGTGGAGTCCAGGCCATGGTTCCCGACCATGAAAGCTCTTAGAATTTGTGTCACCGCCGGCATGTAGGCGGCGCGGTCGGCGGCAAGAAGCCAAGTCAGGCCCATCAGATGGCAATCCCTGCTCCTCATCTTGCTCTTCCTATCTCCGGCGCCACCACCATCCCCACCTCCGGTGGTCCTGTTTGCCGGATTCTCATTGTTTAACTGCAAAGACCCAGAGTAATTAGTACTAATTAATACAATTCTGTTCAACATTTTCGCATTAAGTTCTACATTGATTGGCTCTTAATATTCAAATTTAGAAGTTTACGTTTTACTTCTTCGTCTTCTTCTTTCATTTGACGCCATATATCATAAACTAGGATGTCTTCTCGTTTGTCCAGGCTTCGACAATACAAAAGCATTGACAGACTTGTGAGTTTAAGTTCTCACTTTGAAATTTGATATTTTACTCATGAAAATGATCAAAATTTTCAAATTTTATAAACTCCAAATGCTAATACCAAAGTTTAATGTTGTTCATGAAAAAATATCATATACTCCTAAGTACATATTTTATTTAAAATGTTAACCATTCATCAAACTAAACAAACTTTCAACACAATTCACGACAGAACTAAATCAATGATCAGAAATTGAAAACAATTTCACTCAAATTAAATCCCGTTTGACCCAAGATATATTTACTTTCAACACAATTCACGACAGAACTAAATCAATGATCAGAAATTGAAAACAATTCCACACAAATTAAATCCGGTGTGACCCTTCAAGTTAACCCTACTTGTAAGTTGGGTGACATAAATAATTTTATAAAATTAAGAATCTGATTAACAATTAAAAGCAATTAGGTAAAATATCGGGGAAATCCCTTTCGATTTCAAAAGAGAATATACGGCTTTTCAAGAATGGATCATCACTTGGATTGAGTATCCATTAGATACATAAACTACTTGTCAGAGTCAGATTTGAACTAGTGACCCAAGATTTTAGTCCTCTACTCTACCAGTTGAGCTATCCCAGCCATTTCTGATACATTATTATTACTATCCCACCGGACCTAATCTATGTTAATTAAAGAAATTCAAAAACTTACATAATAAAAATTTGTATAGAGCAAGTAGCTGGAATCGAACCCGCATGTTAGCTTGGAAGGCCAGGGGTCACCCTTTAAATCAACGCCAACCACGTCATGCTCAATTAATATTAGGGATAAATTTAGATGTTATAAATAATCTTTATTTAATAATAAAATAAATTAAAATAATTTGATATTTTATACACCCTAATTTTATAATTAAAGTAAGAAATAATTTATAATAATTTGATTTATTTTTTTATTTTAATTGGTTGAATGACTCGATAGCCAGTTTATTCAAGCTAACCCTACGTATAGTAAGTAACAACGTGAGATAAACACCCTTGCAAAATTAATTAAAAAACTGATTATTCAATTAATCAATCAATGATGATAATTATTTAATTAATTTTTTTTAAATAAAAAATAAAAAACTAAACCTGATAGAGTGAGTGGAGGCACTTGTTGCAGGCGGCTCGGCTCCGGTTTACGCCGGCACGAAACCGGCAGTCCCTCTCGAGGCGCCGGACCTTCTCGCCGGCGACGAGGTGGCCGTCCGCGGCGAACTCGAACGCCGCCGGGCAGGCGAGGGAGTGGAGGCGGACGCCGCAGTAGCAGTAGACGAGGTCGCAGGTGGCGTTGGGGCGCGGCAGCTCCACCCCCTTCTCCCGCAGCGCCCTCCCCACCTCCTCCACGCACGTCTCCGAGTCGTCCGGCAGCACCGGCATCGCCTCGTACTCCGCCCCGGCCCCCGCCCGCCGCGGCCGCAGCGCCGCCTGGGCGTAGGCCGCGTAGAGCCACGCCGCCAGCGTCGGGCAGCACCGCCGCCGCCCGACCCCGTCGGAGGAGGGGCATGCACGGGCAACGGCCTGGTAGAGCGCGTCGGGGAGGTCGAGTGGGCAGGTCGTGAGGTCCGACTGCTCGGGGAAGGCCGGGATGGTGGTGGGCGGCGATGACTTGGGGTGGAACGGCTGTATCAGTGCTGGGTCTGGGTGGTCACCGGGCAGACCCGCAACCATTTGAGCAAGGCATAGAACAAGCCATGATACTACCAAGAAATGCAGCATTTTTGTCAAGATTGAGTCTTTGGAGGAGACGAGATGGGATTGGGATTTTTCAGGAAATGGTGAAATGGTGCATTTTTGGAGGGGAAACACTGCAAAGATTGATGAGTTTTTGAAGAAGATGCGATGAGACTTGAGAGGAGGAAGATAGAAGGATGAACGGGGGAACTGCAAGGGATGGGCAAGATCAGAGCTTTGGGGGAATGCCGAGGACGAAAAGAGAAAGGTAAAGTAGCGGCACACTAGCACTCCCCATGCGAGCAGCTTTTTGGTATAGCTATAGCTATTTTCACTTAAAAATCTTGTTAATGGCGGCTAACATTATCTGAGAATTATTAAGAGAATGAGAAGAAGAAGAAGAAGGAGCAGTTTTGGACGAGATCAGAAGACGTATGCCTTGGGGCCCTAGTTGAGTTTGTTACCAAGAATTTCACGTGACCTGTTGGACCACTTTGTCCTGTACATCACATCAAAGAGACGGCAGCTTCTTCTTGCTCACCAAGGAGTTAGCTATGTCTTACAGTAACGAGTATATTTACCCATTGCCAGAACCCAGAAAAGCAATGCATTGAGCTGGTTGAAAATGGGGTAGAGAGCCATCTGGCATTATAGTTATGAAATATTGGAAGAGAGCTGCGGTTGGAAAACTACTAACTAGCTCCAAATTTCCAATCACGGGCTCTTCCCAGGGTTGAGTTAATATCTTAGAGAGGGTTGAGATGATCAGTAATGTGTGAAAATTGGATGGTCACGCAATGGGTGGCTTAATGTTCTCAGTTATCTAGCTCTTGTCGCGGGTGAAGGTGATGTGGGGTTGTAGCGACCTTGTCCCATTTGATTGGCAATAGGATATTGATAGGGAGGGAACAAGTGGGTTGCTGCTCTGCGTGTTGACGTGACATATACGCACCCGTCGTCTTCATTTCTCTCTGTCTTTGCCGGAGGTTTGGATTTGTAGAATTATGAAGATCAATGGCTTAACAGGAATTAGAGCTCAATTGAAAAACCCAACAAAGTGCGGCATTCTTGCTTACAGATTTGTGCTCTTATACTTCACACAACATTCATGCACTGTTCACCATACTTTTGTTAGCTTTGAGTATTGTATTACCAGTGATCATATGAAATCTATAACTAAGTAGCTATTGTATGACAAGTTACAGAAGAAACAACAAAAAGATTGCGTCATGAATTGTTGGGTTACGCCAGATATTTTGTCTTTGAAGGTTGAGTTTATGGTTCACAGCTCAAAACTATTGAAGATCATAGTTTATGCAATGGAATGACAAGCTTCCAGTTTTTTAATGTGTTAAAAGGAAGATAAAGTAATGGCTGCTAGATTCCAATTTCATGACTCCCATTAGATTAAGCAACTTTTTAATGGAATATTGATTGCACTTGTCAAAAAGTCCTGCCTTTGAAGATAATCAATGGCTTTGTTTGGTGGTAGCAGCCTGCTCAAAGCACCACTTTGCTCCATTCTTTGTTGCATCACTTCTTAGCTTTCCAACTTTTTTGTCCCACTTTGCACACATTTGCTTCTCTCTAGCTTCGTTTCCCAATATATTTGCGAGATTTACGATAAATCTCATAATAAGATTATAATTGATATGAACTCTTGAGTTGCTCGCTGCCCATAAATTGCAGTGTTGACTGTTGGTAACTAATTTACATTCTAGGCCCGGAAGAAGACGAGTGTTTGAGTAAACCATTAATTATTAATTATGTTCCCGATCATATGACAAGAAAATACCCATTATTCCTTCCTTTTATTATTAAAAAGAAAGTCTACGTTTAGATTGTGAAAAACCGACCAGCCCTTGGGGCGGGGCAGCTCCCTTTTTCCCTCATAGTGCCCTTTTTAAAAAATATTACGCTTCGATTCATAATTTGATTTGAAAGTTAAACCCATTATATGTTGAATGAAATAGATTTGCCATGCAGAGTATGATAAAATAATCACTTATTATAACACCTCAAATCCGGTCTATATTCTTGAACCGAACCAGCATGTTACAGGCCCCTGTTAGGTTGACTAACCCGAATCCAACTCGCGCGGATCTAATCTCAGCGTCTTAAGATAGAGATATTATTTGTCATGTATAGATGAATGCATAAAATCTTAACATAATACTACATGGATGACATGCAAACTAAATTATACACCATCACAATTACGATCAAAATCAATGAAAATTCTAAAATAAAACGGACAGAATTTCCTCTAAAAGTGTAATTAGGGTCACCCCGTCAAAATACTATATATAAACATATATGTAAACATGTATCTATACATCACACAACTTCATTCACACAATTTGTCATCGTGTCTTAGCATTCAATCATGTCACATCATCATATCTTATTATCATCTCATGACATTCAATTATATCATACCATGTCTTAGCATTTCACAACATCTGCAATATAATAGTATCATAAAAAAAATATAACCACTCAATCAACTGATATGTGTGCAAGCGACAACAATGCTCCTCCGTCCAAGCTGGCTCCTCCGACTCTGATTATTACCTACAAATAGTATAAAGACACGTCAGCAACAAGTGTTATTGGTCTGGAAAATAAAATAACTATAACAAGCTGGCTATAAGAGCATACTCTCATATAAAAGAAAACATCATATACTCCACGTGAACACTCTGAAGGGCACTACTGAGGAGCCACTAGGCTGCAGACCTAGTAGCATCCTGAACTTACTGATCCGCTGCTGGTATTATGCCGCTCTCGGCACTTCTTTTTCAATACTTCACGTGAAACTTTATCCTAAGCCCTCTCCTTACCTCCATATTTCTCCTGACCTTGAACAGGAAGGCCGAGTACTCTCAGGCAGTCGCCTTTAGTACCCTCTGAACCACAAGTTCGGACATGCGCTGTACTAAATATTACCCGTTAACCTCCACGTTCTCTGGTTGTGAGGAACTCAAATGCAGAGTTGTCAGGATCCCTCGGGAATAAAACAATTTGCTGGCACTAATCTAGAGCCCGCTTTGACTGTCACGGCATCCGCTCATGGTACGTGCAGTCGGTTTCTCCATCTCTCGTCTCACTGAAAACGCGAAAACTACATATATATATAGGGCTGGGTAAGGATTTATATAATAGGCCCGAAGGCAACTTGTGGTGGATCTTGTTTTCGAAATCATCCTCGAGGGATCTCATCCTCGAGGGATCTCATCCTCGGCGGTTGTACACACATACATGTTAGATTTCTGAATGTTTAATATTGTGTTATTGTGTTATTATGTTATTATATTGTGAATGACATGTTCAAATGCATGAGACATGATAGAATGTGAACATGATCAGAGATGCGCAACGGAAGCGTGGTGGGTTGAACCCCAGCTTCAGAATGAATTTATAAGATGTTAGATTTTGTGTGAATGAAATTATGGATGCATGTGTATACATTTATAATATATATATATATATATATATATATATATATATATATATATATATATATTATTTTGACAGGGTGGGCCCATAATTGTACTTTTAGGGGAGACCCTGTCTGTTTTATTTTAGAATTTTTATTGTAATTGTAATGATGTGAAATTTAGGTTGCATGTCATCATGTACTATCATGTTAGGGTTTTATGCATTTATCTATGCATGACAAGTCGTATCTACATCTTAAGACGCCAAGATTGGATCCGTATGAGTTAGGTTCGGGTTAGCCGACCTAACCGGGGCTGGTAACATGTCGGTTCGGTTTACGAGTGTGAACCAGATTTGGGGTGTTACATAATTGGTATTAGAGCCACTTTCGGCTGATTAAGATGTAAGATACTTTTATAGGTGATGTGTGTGCAAAGACTGCTCCAAGTCCAGTTGGCAGGTATGTTTCTGTCTATTTTCTTTACCTGCAGATTTTTCTTGATAAGTTATTTAGAAAACAGTGTATTCAGGACCTTGTTAGAATTGTGTGGAATTAGCCTTAGTTAAGCTGACATGCCATATATGGATTGTTATCATGATATCAGATTGCTTGCCCAGTTAGATGTGAGCAGGGAATGTTGTAGTGCTAGCAGAGGTAGAATGGGTATAAGATTTCATCTTATACCAGATTCGGATGTCAACAGATGTGAGCAGGAATCTGACAGGATTGTCATGATGGGTTTAGAGACCCACTAGTTCTGTCCATCGCGTAAGTGAATTGGATAATTGACTAGGTGTTCGAGTCTTGCATGTCACTACATTAGTCCTATTTCCATGGGACATAGTGTACATGATGAAAAAGGGTAACAGTAAGGAGCTTGAAGTATAGAGATACTAATAAGTTAGTTGGCACTTGAGATGGAACACCATTGCCTACGAGATCAGATAATTAATAGGATTCCACCAGAGATAAGGTACCAGACCAGTGATTGCCGTTTGAGGGCCAGTCAACACTGATGAAAGCAGCCACCCAGATTGTAGGAGATTAGAGTGAGTTCGACCTAGGTTTACCATCATATGTGTTAGCACCATGATCCAAAACCTTCGGATCAGACACACATGATTGGACAACGTAAGCAGAGTTGTTAGCAACCACGTCTAGGGAGACATATAAATGGAGGAAGACATGTCAGAGAAAATAGTGGATTTGAGATGCATACAACCAGGATCAGATTTTTTTAGCGCTTAGGTAGCACTGTTGCCGAGAGAGTTACACAACCGCCGACCGAGGGCACAACCGCCGACCGAGTTGCACCACCGCCGACCGAGTTGCACCACCGCCGACCGAGTCACACAACCACCGCCGAGGTGCACAACCGCTGTCCGAGATGCACTACCGCCGACCGAAGATGTACTACTGCCGTCCGTGTTTGCTCACCCGCCGACCGAGTAGATCAGTTAGGTATTAGTAGGGTCAAAATTTGAGGAAAGAGATATAGTTACAAAAGCGTCAGCATAATAGAGAAGAGTTAGGAGAACAGAGGTTATTTGGATGAGATGGCATAGGATCCCACTTCACAGTTCTCTTGCAATCATTGTCTTAACCTGACACTATAGGGTCAGATGAATATTGCAAGATGTCCCCATCAGACACGGTTAGTTACAGTCTCATAGGGATGCGTATGGACAGAGTCAAGAAACATGACAGAGTGACCTCCAGATGGGACGGTCACAATGATTAGAATGTGTAGACTGCATGATCGTGCATCCATGGTCACAACCAGCATACATAGATCAGATGGTTGGTACATGGACACATGTAGTTTAACCCATGTAGCGATGGGCCAGTAGGCGATAGGGGTTAGGTTTGTATTAGAGTATTGGGCATGGATAGAGGGTTAGTGAGGAAGGGTCTTTCAAAGAGATATTGATTTCCTCGTGTTTCACCAGCACGATTAGGTTCTCACCTTGAACCATAGGATTGAGCCTTGCCCGAGTATAGAGGTACCTTTATGGTACTGATTAGGTTTTACAGTACATGTAGATGTTTGTAGATCAATCTTCAGATGAGGATTTCACCCCAACATGAGAGTGGGCTAGATGGAGTATATCAGTGTATGTTCATCTTGATTGATAGCCTTGCTTGAGAGTCTACCACAGCGGTAGTAGTCATGTGAGTCGAGATTAGTACTACAAATCAGTACTGGACGGCAGGTCACACACCACAAAAGAGCGGACGAGACATGTGTCGAACCTCATTATGAGTCCCCGTAGACTTGAGGAGAGACAGTGGTTCTTTGGGTCGTTTGAACCCCGCCCGTTTAGAAGTGCGTGACTAGTATGGTATCAAGAAACACGTGCCTACTATTAGCTGATTGAACTAGGGCCACGTAGGAGCCGTTTCTTAGATTCGTCATTGATTGACTGTTCCACAGACTGATCACCTATGGTGTAGTAAATCGTGGTGATCTTAGAGACAAGTCCATAGACCTACTGATATTTTGGCCACCTAATATGCTACATAGGGATTTCAGCCCCCTTGCCCTTTACATGATACCTTAACCTTATCATAGATCAGAGTGACACACCTATGTAGCTGGGTTTTCTTAGCCTAGTGGATTCCCCATTTACTTAACGTCAGATACCACATGTGAGGATGAGATGTCACATCAAGAGTTCTTGAGCAGTGTGACTTGATTTCCACTAGATTTAGCCTCCCTTCCTATACATAGAGATATCAGACAGAGTGGAGTTTTCACTTGAGGATTTTCACTCACCCTTTTGTATCAGTTTTACTATCAGTTTACCCAAATAATTGAGATGAGCATACATTGATAAGAGCATGTCCCACAGACCAGATGTGGATGCTACAGCCCTATGCAGAGTATGTTATCATACTCTTTGAGACACGTTGTGCATGTACAGGTGTTCTCGCTACCATTCCGTCACAGAGTTGTACTTAGTGGTTGTATAGATAGCCACCGGAGCCATAGTGTACATTAGATTCATAGCATCTATCCTTGTTCTCTTATAGAACAGAGTGAGATACATGACTCAGGACCGAGTCCGCTCTTCTGTGGTGTGTGACCTGCCATCCCGTACCGATTTGTAGTACTAATCTTGACTCACATGACTACTACCGCTATGGTAGACTCTCAAGCAAGGCTATCAACCAAGATGAACATACACTGGTATCACTCCGTCTGGTCTGCATGGTAGTCCTGTCTGAAGTCCCTATGTACATTGTTCTCAAGCTGGGGTGAGGTCCGTCATCGTAAGATCGGTCTGCCCATACCGACCTGCACTGTAAACCCTAACCAGTACCATGAAGGTACTTCTATACTCAGGGTAGGGCTCAACCCTATGTCTCAAGGTAAGGACCTAATCGTGCTGGCAAAACACAAGGGAATTGCTATCTCTCTAGAAAACACTCTCGCTGAACCCTCTATCTATGCCCCATACTAAGTCAAACTCCTATTTCTGGCTGGCCAATCGCTAAATGGGTTAAACTACATGTGTGATCATCTACTAACCATCTTATTTGTGTATGCCAATTGTGGCCCATGGATGCCCCATCATACAGTCTGTACAATCTAATCATTGTGACCGCCCATCTGGAGGTCGTATTGTCATGTTCCATGAATCTGTCTATACGCATCTTTATGAGACTGTAACTAACAATGTCTGATGGGGACATCTTGCAATATTCATCTGACCTAAGGGTGTTAGGTCAAGACAATGATTGCAAGAGAGCTGTGAAGTCAAATCCTATGCCATCTTATCGGAATAACCTTCGTTTTCCTTAACTCTTTTCTATTATGCTGACTTCACTGTAACTATTCTTTGTTCCTCAAACTCTAGTCCTACTAAACCTTAACTAATCTACTCGGTCGATGGATGAGCAATACACGGATGGCGGTAGTGCGTCTGTGGTTAGTGGTAGTGAATCTCAGATGACAGTTGTGCTCCTCAGGCGGTGGTTGTGCAACTCGGTCGGTGGTTGTGTAACTCGGTCGGTGGTTGTGCACCTCGATCGGTGGTTGTGCACTCGGTCGGTGGTTGTGCACTCAGTCGGTGGTTGTGCACTCGGTCGGCGGTTATGCACTACCTAGATGCAGAAATATCTAATCCTACTCATATGCATCGTAAATCTACTACTATCTCTGCCATATCTTGGCTGCTATTAACTCGGTTCAGGTTGTCCAATCATGCATGTCTGATCCAGAGGGGTTTGGATCATGATGCTGACACATATGATGGTCAACCTATGCTAAACCCCACTCTGATCTCCTGAAATTTAGAGTGGTTGCTTCTATCAGTGCTGACTAGCCCTCAAACGGCAATCACTGATCTGGTGCCTTATCTTTGGTAGAATCTCGTCAAATGTCTGATCTCATAGGTACTAGTGGTCCTGGTCTTTTCCTTGTTATGTCCAAGCCTACGTCTCACTACTCATCCTCATTCACTACTATTTTCTAGAAGTGGTCCCTCTCAAGTTATCTACCCACTTCAAGCTCCTTCCCATGATGCACACCACGTTCCCTGGAAGTAGGACTAACGTGGTGACATACAAAGGACGGACACCTGGTCAACATCCAATTCATCCAAATCTCTTATGCGATGGATAGAATTAGTGGGTCTCTAAGTGTAACACCCCGTTTCGGCTCACCCATGAACCGACCCAAAAATGTCACCGGCGACCGAACCGTTCGCTAATGTACTAGATTCGGTTAAGCCGACCCAGATCTACTCTCGGCGTCTCAAGATGGAGATGCAAATATGAAATGCATGAATAGGAATGATTGGGTTCTAACGCGGTCTTACATGCATGCTATGATGTACAAACAAAATAAGACAAAACAACAAATGAGAAACCAAAAGAAAATATATACTATTTTATAAAAATACGATAACACATAACAATCTACCATGACATTCAATCATTATCTCATTCGTTTTTACCTGAGCCGAGTTTGAACTCCAAGGCTCCCTACTCATTCATATTTATCAGTTCGTTTCATAATAAGTAATTCATTCAAGCAAACACATCAAAATTATCATTTACATAACAATAACACACCATCATTATACGTTACATGCAGCAGGTACATGTGTGCGCGGTTCCGTGCTACTCCTCTGCAGTCCCGACAACTTTCATCGTTCGCATTCCTCACCTACATATATATAGAAAAATCGTCAGTAACGAGTGTTACCGGCCCGGAAAATAACTAATATCAATCTGGCACAGGAGAGCAAACTCTCCTGTTGAATCAAAACCATATACTTCCTCAAGAACTCTCATCAGGGCACATACGGGAGCCATCGCTGTCGGGTTGTCGCCCTCGGGTCGACAGCATCCCCCTTTCTTTCTCATTCTCATACCTTGGCCATTTCTCTATCACTTCTCGCATCAAATTTCATTCTTTACCTCCCTCTGTACCTTCCATATTACTCTTGGCTTTGAGCACAAAGGCCGAGCACTCTCAGGCAGTCGCCTTCAGTACCCTTTAAACCACAAGTCTAGACATGTGTTGCATTGCAGTACTCGTAAACCTCCACATTTCTCCGGGTTTGAGGAACTCAAAGGTGGAGTTGCCCGAATCCTTCGGGAACCAAGTGGGTTCTCCCAGCTCCAGAGCTCGCTCTTCCGAGCACATGCCCTATCTGAAGACGTGGCCGCAAGTAACCCTCATCCCATCTCTCACCGAAAACGTGAAATCTATACATATATAGGCCTAGGTTGGGATTTATACAATATGCCCGAAGGCAACTTGAGCTGGATCTGAAGTTCGAAAACAAACTCGAGGGATCTCATCCTCGAGGGTTATTAATCCGAAAAAAGGAACTGTTGGCTAAATGGACCGAGTTAAGTGGGATCCGATAAAACTCCACTTAACTTGTCCTGCACATGATAAATCAAATACACAATAGAGTAGCATAAAAATAGAGAACGGGTCCTAAACGGACCTGGTAGAAGCTCCAAACGGGTCCACGCACCTAGGCGGCGAGCTCGTACACCGTACCTACACAATCAAGCTAAAAACTAACGGCCGCATGATGAATCACACATCCTATAGCATGCACACACACTCAACACAATCATGCATCAATCAACACACATCAACCTATATAAATTCTAGCAAGTCTACTTAGGCTAGTTTGCACTTGATCATGATTATTACCTAGTTACCCTAATTAGTTTCTTAGCCTCCATTTTTAACACCACTCAATCAAACAAATTTCACAATTTATCCTTAATCAAATCTACATTTATATATATTATTATAACACACAATTCACCAATCCTAGCATGCAATTCTAATAATCAATACTTTCAAATAATTAAGTTAAAATAAATTATACCTCGCGTTATCGAAAATCGGCGACGGCTAGGGTTTCTGTTTCATGGCTCGAAACTCGAATTTGGCACCTAGCAGTGTCCGAAGTCCGATCAGATTGGACAGGGTGCGTTCGGCGGATGATCCAGCGAATTTCCCACGAATCCAATTTTCCAGCGGTTCCGGCAGTTTTCCGGCGGATTGTGGCAGTTTTCCGCCGATGATTCGGGATGGGGCAATCAAAGGGTCTATTGGCACCAGCTCGACGAGCTTGGTCCAATGGTGGTGTCAAACAAAGCAACCGGGGTGGCGATGGCTGTTGGCGACGACATTGAAAATGGGTGGTGGCGGCGGCGTGCTCCGCTCAGGGCTGCGGCCGGCCTCGGCAATGCTCGGGATGGTGGGGGAAATGTCGGCGACAGCGAGGGGGTGGTCGTCGGGGTCACAGCGGCTGCGGCGGGGCCCGGACGGCGGCAAATTGATGAGGGAGGGCGTCGCGGCTTGTGGGGCGATTCTGGCGTTGTGGTGGCAAGACGGTGGCCGGGGTGGGTCGTGGCGGCACGACGGCTGCACGGCAGGGTGGGGTGGCGTTGATCGGTGGCAGCACTGCGTCGATAGTGGCGGCGGCAGCGATGACAGCACACAACGACGGCAAGGGTTTTGGGAGGGTAAGTATCGGGAGGGAGAAAAATACCCTCAATGGCAGTTTCGTAATTAAGTATTGACTTGATTCCTGCTCGAGTCAAAATAATAACTAGTTCGTAATAAATTCAAAAAAAATCTAGAAAAATCCCATAAAATTAAACAAACACAACAACATCCAAATGACATGCTCTATAACTAATAACCCACCCGAATATAATCCAACGCGTCCTAATGCGTTATTCGGCCTAAAACTATTCTACGATAAAATAAAAATAACAATCAATACTTTATACCTTCATATACTTGATAACCCATTTTTCATCATCTTTTAGACGTTATCATCGTACACTTGAGCATACATGACCCTCATCGCTCATAACTCACAGCTGGCCTCAACTCAGCTCGCGGTCCATGAAGCTGACTCGACTCGAACCAACAGTTGAACCGACTAGTTCACTCCCGTAAAACTCTGACTCGAGTCACGGGTTTTACACTAAGCCCATCATGACAAGCCTGTCAAATTCCTGCTGACATCCGAATCTGGTATAAGATGAGAACCTTGTACCCTCTACCTCTACAAGCATTACAACATGCCCTGCTCACATCTAACATACCAACAGTCTGACATCATGATAAAAATCCCAAGAAATGACCTGTCAACTCAACTAAGGTTAGTTCCACATACTTTTGATCAAGCCCTGAATACACTGTTATCTATAACTATGAAGAAAAATCTGCATGTAAAGAAATAAACAGAAACGTACCTACCAGCTGGGCTTGGAGCAGTCTTTGCAAACACATCACCTATAAATCTATCTTACATCTTAATCGGCTGAGAGTGGCACTGATACAAATTCTGTAACACCCCAAATCCGGTCCATGCTCTTGAACCGAAGCGGCATGTTACAGGCCCCGGTTAGGTCGGCTAACCCCGAACCTCGCACGGATCTAATCTCGGTGTCTTAAGATGAAGATATTACTCGTCATGCATGGATGAATGCACAAAATCCTAACATGATACTACATGGATGACATGCAAACTAAATTACACACCATCACAATTACGATCAAAATCGATGAAAATTCTAAAATAAAATGGACAAAATTTCCCCTAAAAGTGCAATTAGGGTCACCCTGTCAAAATACTATATATAAACATATATGTAAACATGTATCTATACATCACGCAACTTCATTCACACAATTTGTCATCGTGTCTTAGCATTCAATCATGTCACATCATCATATCTTATCATCATCTCATGACATTCAATCATATCATACCATGTCTTAGCATTTCACAACATCCGCAATATAATAGTATCATAAAAAAAATATAACCACTCAATCGATTGACATGTGTGCAAGCGACAACAATGCTCCTCCGTCCAAGCTGGCTCCTCCAACTCTGATTATTACCTACATATAGTATAAAGACACGTCAGTAACAAGTGTTACTGGTCTGGAAAATAAAATAACTATAACAAGCTGGCTATGAGAGCAAACTCTCATATGAAAGAAAACATCATATACTCCACGTGAACACTCTGAAGGGCACTACTGAGGAGCCACTAGGCTGCAGACCTAGTAGCATCCCGAACTTACTGATCCGCTGCTGGTACTATGCCGCTCTCGGCACTTCTTTTTCAGTACTTCACGTGAAACTTTATCCTAAGCCCTCTCCTTACCTCCATATTTCCCCTGACCTTGAGGACGAAGGCTGAGTACTCTCACGCAGTCGCCTTTAGTACCCTTTGAACCACAAGTCCGGACATGCGCTGTACTAAACAGTACCCGTTAACCTCCACGTTCTCCGGGTGTGAGGAACTCAAACGCGGAGTTGTCAGGATCCCTCGGGAATGGAATAGTCCGCTGGCACTAATCCAGAGCCCGCTTTGACTGTCACGGCATCCGCTCATGGTACGTGCAATCGGTTTCTCCATCTCTCGTCTCACTGAAAACGCGAAAACTACATATATATAGGGCTGGGTAGGGATTTATATAATAGACCCGAAGGCAACTTGTGGTGGATCTTGTTTTCGAAATCATCCTCGAGGGATCTCATCCTCAAGGGGTTATTAATCCGGAAATCTGTTCGGCTAGATGGCCCGAGTTAAGTGGGATCCAATAAAACGCCACTTAACCCGTCCTGCAAAGAATAAGATAAACATACAATAGAAAGACGTAAAACAGAGTCGAGTCCTAAATGGACCTAGTAGAAGCTCCAAGCGTGTCATCGCGCATAGGCGGTGAGCTCCTTCTTTGTACCTACACATCAAAACTAAATACTAATGCCCACTAACTAAATGATGCATGAAAATCAATGAATATCACACAATACGAATAACATCCATCAATAGTCAAGTAATCATAATGTGAAAATAATTCTAAGTCATCCTATTCATACGAATTTTATACTATTTTTCTAAGTTACGTCATACTCGATTAGCATGCTCATATTTACTTATCTCACTAGATTACTTATCCTCCATGCACTATCAATCACATCATGTAACTTCATTCATAGTCTGGCATTCATCATGATAACTACTCAATTCTAACATGCTATACTAACAATCATCATCAATTTTAAATAACTCAATCGGAGGTAATTATACCTCACGTAGTCAGCAATCGGCGACGGCTAGGGTTCCGTCGCGTGTCTCAGAGCTCAAATTTGGCACTCATCGGCGTCCGAAGTTCGAACGGGCTCGACTGGGTGAGCCCCGCCGATGATCCAGTGAATTCCGGTAAAATCCAGAAATTCCGATTTTCCGACGGTTTTTGGCGGTTTTCCAGCGACAGCCGCCGGCGGCGTTTACCGGTCGGAAAGTGGTCGTGTTGGGTACCCTTGGAACCGGCTCGGCGAGCCCGAATCATCTACGAGGTCGACGTGGCCAACGGAGGTTGCAACTCGCTGGAAAATGCATAAGACCGTGCCGGTGGTGATGGTGGCTAGATCCGGCCGGCCACTGCGGCGATGGCCTCCGTTCCGGTCGGGGAAGGTCGCTGGAGGGCTGAGGGTGCTGAGGCGACTACTTGATCGCGGCGCCGACGGTCGCCGGTGGCGCAATCGGTGATGGAAGCGTGGCACAAAGGTGTGGCTTTCTCACGTGATGGCGGCCCGATGGTGGCCGGGCCTGGTCGGGGCGGCACGGTGACTCCGTGGCGATGCTAGGCGACGCCGATCTATGGCAGGGTGGCGTCCACAGTAGCGGCGGTGGCGCTGCACAGGGCGGCGTCGAGTAGGGGTGGGGAAGTAGGAAGAAACGTCGAGGGGGGGGTGGGAGAAAACACTTGGGTGGCAAAATCGTAAATATTACTTGACTCGTGTCCGACTCGAGTCAAGAATAGTAACTAAGGTATATTAAATCCTAAAAAATCGGGAAAAATCCCATAAAATCAATCAAACACCACAATATTATAATGATATACTCTATGACTAACAACCAACCCAAACTGCCCATAACGCGTCCTAACGCGGTAAACGGCCTAAAACTAATTCTATGATCTACTATATATAAAAATTAAAAAAAATGACTGGCATACTTTCACATATTCTGATAACTCATTTTGTTATGCTGTGTTCATGACGTTATCATTATATATTTGGGTACGCATGACCCTCATAGCTCATATACGCGACCGGCATCGGCTCGGTACAGGTGTCCTAAAACTGACTCAACTCGAAAAATAACGGTCGAACCGACCAGTTCTGAATATAAAACCCTAACTCGAATCGTGGGTTTTACACTGATAATTAAGCAAAAAACGAAAATATTTAAGAACAAGTACAAGAGGAGATTAATGTAGAAATTCTCAAAGTCAGACCTAAAAAATCACTGGGAGAAAATTCCTTATGAATAAGAATTACAAATTCTAATTTATAAAAAAATATTTCTCTCTCTCTCAACTTAAAACAAAAAATCATATTCTCAATATGGGATGCCCAACCCAGTCAACCCATTTGAGGGGGAAAAATATCTGAAACAAATAAAAAATATATATATGGCCAACGTGCATAAAACCCATAAAAAAAGAAGAGATTTAGTAATTTGTCCACAAATAAGTCTCTGAAGCTACTTATAAGCTCTGTTGCAGGAATCGGCCGATTCCGTGCGGAATCGGCCGATTTAAATCGGATCGGCGCGATGCCGATCCGATTTCAGGGCCGACTCGGTCGGCCCGAATCGGCCTCGGAATCGGCCGAGTTCGGCCGATTCCGACCGATTTAAATCGGAATCGGAATCGGCCGATTTAAATCGGAATCGGTTTTTTAATGAAATTACTAAAATACCCTAGGTATGATTTTTATTAAATTATTTAAGCATGGGTAAAATGGTAATTTGTATTTTAAAAACCTAAAATCAAACCCGCTCCCCCACGCCGCCGCCGCTCGGTCGCCGCCGCCGCCCGGTTTCCGCCCTCCGTCGTGCTCCCCGACTCCGGGCTCGCCGCCGACCGGGCTACCGACCTCGCCGCCGACCTCGCAACGTCGCCGCCGAAGTGTGGCCGGACCGAATCGGGCTGTGACGCACGAATCGCCGCGACTCGCCGCCGACTCGCCGCCGCTCCGGGCCGCCTCGCCGCCGGCTGCGGGCCGCTGACTGTTCGTCCGACCGGGCTGCCGACATCCTCCGACATCGCCGCCGCGAGACTCACCGCCGACCGGGCCGGCGGCGGCGGCGGCGGCGGCGTGGGTAAAGAGTGGCATTCTCGTAATTAAAAGTTGACTCGAGTCTAACTCGAGTCAAAAATAATATTTAATTCTAAATAATTTAAAAAAAATCTTAAAAAATATTTAAAAATATCAGAAACTATAATACACAGAATAATATCAAAATAACATCAATACCCAATTTTAATATATTTATATTATAAATTGTCAAATTATTATATATGACCGATTAAATTAATTTAGACCGATTCAACTGAACCGATTCTTGGCCGATTCAGACCGATTCCGATTCCGATTCCGATTCCCTGGAAAACCGATTCCGATTCCGATTCCGATTTATGCAACCATGCTTATAAGTAGAAGTGTTCATGTCCATGTTTACAAAATGTTATTTTTTTAAAATCACTGAACGCTCAAGCGTTAATTCTTCTGCAAATGAAACGCATGCTCTTTTCTCGTTCTTGCTCCATGTTCCGACACAATACTTGTAAGTATACTTAGTTTGAAAGTTATGCCTGTTATTTTACAATCACCGGCCATACAAACGGTAGCTTAAGATCATCTATATTACTTTAAAGAAATGACCAAATTTATAATTTCAATCTAAAAAATAAAACAACACTCCTTGCTTCACAATTTTTTTTATTATAATCGATTAATAAAAACCCTATTATCTAATTTAATTTTATAAATCCTATTGCAAGAACTAATAAATTTTGCATTTTTTTCTTTCATCCTAATTTGATTCTATGAAAGTATTTTTTATTTATTGATGTACATTAATAAATATAATCATTATTATATTAATTATTCGTTGGATTTATTCAAGACATTTATCGTTAAGTAATTTATATGAATCAAATCAAATACACCAAAAGTTTTTTAGAACCATTAAATCAACTCTACCCTGTAATTTAGTCGTATTATATTTATAGTCATTGTCTGATTTATTGGTAAACTAATTGATTGGCTTTTTTATCCATATCAAAGAAACATGTATGTCTTTAACACGTGTCCGATATCAAACGAATGGGTCGACCAACCTCACCTGGTTGGTTCGAACTCGTTCGGTCCGACTCGATTGTTAATTTTTATTATTTATAAGGGCATTTTCGCCAGAAAAAGGATAATTTTGTCCTTCTTCGTATACAAGGAAAGCAGAATGGAGCATTTTCTAGGGTTCAATCGTCCCTCATCACCGCGCAGCTCTGCCGCCGCCGTGTTTGTGGCGTGTATTGTTGTTAGGTCTTCGTCACCATATTTGCTTCTTCCCATGTCATTGTTTTGAATCGAGGGGGGATCGATCACATTCGGGGAGAGCTTAGCAATTGCAGCAAACAAATGTTTTGTAGCATATTTGTTTTGATAGCTCTGATGTGCTTGCAGGTTTTCTGCGAGCTGCCCTTCCAATCGACCCCCCGTTACATCAAACTTGCAAAAGATGGCCTCATAGTACGGATTTGCGAGTTGGGTTGTGTTGGGTATTGAGCGGGGAAGACGATGCTCTTCCTTGCTCTGCTCGGCCACCACCCTCCCCCTTCCATATCCGCCTCCAAATGCCATTACATTTTGAATCATCTCTTGGGATCATGTTTCTTCGTACCAGTTTGTCACATAGTAGCGTTCATGTTATGCTACGTTTTATGAGCGGTTTCTTGGGGTTGACCTGCTATTATGATTTGATGAATCCAGTTAAAATAGATTATTTAGATTGGCAAAAGAAAATTTTGTTTCCATAGATGAGTGCGGGCATTAGTAGGAGATGGATAATTTTTTATTAAAATACATAGAAATTGATCGAAAATCAGGGACACACAGTGTAGGCCATGGAGTCCCTAATGAGAACCATAGAGAGCTTGGATTTAACTCATTATGAATGGCGCAAGAGGCGTGTGAAGGATTAGAACATTTAAGAAAAAGAAACCATCGACTAGTTCTTTTCAATGCTTAAAACCACAGATCCGTATCTACAGGTTGCACTACTCCAAGAAGATCACTTTTGCCTTCCCGGAAGAGTTTCATACAATTGTAATCGAAACCATTGAAATCACCACAAAATTTAACACGAATGCAATAATTTCTTGGATACATAGAGCGGATACTAAAACAGACATCTGCTTTTTCTTGAAATACCTCTTACCAACAAATTGTTGTCCTATCCAAACGAAAAAGACATTGAAAAAAACACATCATGTTGAGTTACTTTAGAGTGACGAGAAGTCTCCCGTCAATAAATTTCGCTGCATCAACTTTGCCTTGGATGTTTATTGGAAGGTAACTGTATTACACGTCGTTGATCCCCGGCTTCTATCAATAGCTCCAAGCCTCCTCTGTACTGCACTTGATGAAAAACCGGTCTCCTATGAATATATTACATGATAGCAACTTTATTTCATGCTACAAATTCGCTAATATTACCATGAAAATTCGGCAATCATCCTTCTAGCTGACTATATTTACTCATTATAACAATCGGATAAGGAGCTTGAAGAAGGAAAACTTTTCAGAAACAAGGCATGCACCTGGGAGAGCTTGATTTCTGATTTGTCAAACCCTGGCATGAAATGTGCAACTGTTCTCTTGGCAGTATCAGATGCAACTAGCTCTTCAACATTGTTTCTAATTGTACAAGAAGAAGGCTTTCAGCATCTTCTCTAACATTTTTTACAGCAGCATCCCAATCAACAGGAGATTCTGGAGAGAGGAAAGGAACAAGTGCAAATGGCAAAGGCAAGAAATCTTTCTTAATATCTGGCACCATTTCACAGGATTGCATATCAAGGCCAAATGCACCAGAAATGTGTGCTCCAGCTTGAATAGCACAACCCCAATAACGCGGAGCTGCATCAACAGGCACTCTTCTACTTGGGTTCATCACAAGATAGCAGCCAAATCTTGAGCCTTTAGTAAATGCCAGTGACGCGTCCTGAATGCATCAAATAGAAATAGCAACAGGGGAAACAATATCTGAGCTCTAGTACGTGAAACAAAAACAATCCAACAAGAAAACATAAATAATAGCAAAGTTAAAGTGAGAAGCAGAGCTATGTTACCTGTAGCGCTTGTTCAGCAGTCTCCCACAACTCTGAACTTGATTTTTCACCAGTTCGATATCCACTATTTGTTATACAGCTTCTTCTAATAAATTTAGTACAGAGGGAGCAGTCAGGCGCCCACTATCTGTCTTCTCAGCCATTTGCCTCACGTACTTAAAATATAATCTGCATCGTTTACCTCGACTGACTGAAAGAACGGATCATCCTAAGTGTATTTTCATTAGCGAGACCATCATATACAATCATGTCAAACTTTGGCTCCGTGAATCTTCTGTCCTTAAGGAACTCATCAAAATATCCCATGAACTTAATGATGGATATGAGTGAAAAAACAGAATCCATTCCGGGTAGACTCCAAGCTCTTCTCCAACAACCTACAACGCAGTATAAACAGGTTTTTCTTAAGAACAGCTTGAGAAGCCAGCAAGGGAAAATAGCAAGAAACGGATCACAAAGCTGTCAAATTAGGGGAGGAAGGGTGGGTCACGTTCCACCACCCCTTGAAGAATCCCTTGAGTGATATTATAATGTGCATCTGCTTTCTTCAGTCGTTTCAATGGCTCAAGAATCATCTGCGGACCGAATCTAGATTGATTAAATTGTACCTTAGAAGATGTTATTTATGCATATGGAAATTGATGAAGAGAAAAAGCAAACACCTTTGATGTCTCTAGTTTCCCGGCAGAAAGATTTTCTCTACACAAAGTAGGCGAATTCCCAATCTTGCAAACCATCAGATACTCGGCAGTTGGATCTTGCGAATGTATAACCAAACATGTGCGCAGACTTACCTTGGCATAATACTGAAAACGAACGATAATAAACTTCATTTTTCCAACATAAACATCATCTCCATTGTCTTTTTTTTAAAAAAAAAAACCACAAGCTCACGATCAGCCGTTCTTCATCCAACCAAAGTAAATCAATAAATGAAAACAAATGTATGCATGTATATCATGCACCAACAAAATCTCAAATACCCACCAGCTCTACTCAATAAAAATACCCCCAAAAATCCTAGTTTTAAAGAAAGAATTACTCATTTACTACTGAAACTAGAGAAGAAAGCACTGAAACCAATAATAATAAACTTCATTTCCAAACACAAACTTAATCTCAATTGGACAATTTTTGTTGAACACAAACTCACAATTAGCCTTTCACTATCAAATCAAGTTAAAAACCATAAATCAATCAATGGCAACACATGTATAATGCATGTATCAGAAGAGCCCTCAGTCAACACACAGCACAAGCCCCATCAAAATGTCAACACCCACCAGCTCTATTCGATTCAAACCACGCAAAGAACCAATTGTTTTGAGGGAGGGACGCTGTTGTGGTACCTGGGCGGCGAGGACAGCGGCGGAGGTCTTTCCAGAGCGACCGTTTCAGAGAAAAGTGACCAACTTTGGGGAAGCTTCTGGCGAGTAGCAGCATCAGCCATGGATGTGGGGAAGGGGCGGGTGAGAAGGGAGGAGGAGAGGAATTAGTAGGAGCAGGGAAGAAGAAGGGGCAGGAGGAAGAAGGCACGGCAAAAGCAAAGCCATCTTCTTTGGCTATGCTTCATTTTTCCAATCATGCAATTTTCTTTTAATTTGTATTTATTTTAAAATTTTAAAAACTGTATTGTATCACTTAGTCTGAAGGATTTCAAACTTTCATACTATTTTAATGATTTTTTAATTTAAAATTTTCTTCAAATCCAGTTTTTATTTCCAACCACTGTAATTTAATTAATATCAAATTTAATATTGATTAAAAATATTTAATTTATAATTTTAAAATTTTGTTGAACCCACTCCAATCCATTAAACCAAATATGTCCTTCGGCTATAAATTTTTCAAGCGGTATAATATTTAAGATGTTGTCTATATATATAATAAAAATTGTGATTTTATTTTTTTTAAATTTAATATAAAAAATTGGCTATACATTAAACAAAAAACTAGGTAACATTTCTGTAAATGCATATATCATTATAATACTAACATAACGCATATTAATTAGCACTATAATATGTGTATTATAGTTCTAATTAATATGTAATGTACATAATATGTAATAATGTATGAATCCACCTTCCTCTGTAGCTTAGCTCTAGTCCCCGACCCTTGCCGGCGAAACCATCACCGGAAAAGTGAAGCTGCTCTGCAGTGGGCTAGCACGGGGTGACCGCGGTGGCATCCGCCGCACTCGCTTGCCATCGGTGTCGTAGAAGATGGCGCCGGAGAATTCAATAGGCTGGCATTTCTCCCCCAACATGATGTTCCTCTGCCACAGCCCAACGCCATCTCCGAACCCGTCGTCTGTCGGCTCCTCCACGGCTTCCTCGCCTCCGTTCCTCTTCTTGAGGAGGAACAGCGTGGCCTTGTTGCTTATGGTTGTCAAGAGCTGCTTGGACGAAGCCATTATTCTCGGCGACTGGAGAGCCACCTTTGAGCTGCTGCTGCTGCTTCTCGTCGATCGGGCCGCCACCACCGACAACTTTTTCGATGCCCTTCGGACGTGCTTGGCACAAAGCTCTGCCAAGATGGTGGCCGCCGAGATAAACCTCGCCGCCATGGCCGTGGTGTGCACCACCTTCTTCTTCGTAGCTCTCCTCACCTTTACAATTTATATAGAAGAAAGAAAAACTATTAGGTGGGCCAGGATATATATATATATATATATATATATTAGACAAATAATTATTCATATTTAATTATTCGATATTTTGATACCCGCCAAAGTATTTTTTATAGCGTCTTTGATAAGGCACTTAATTATATTTCATTTTATGTTATTTTATTTTATATTCTCTCGTAATTGTTTGATTTACACATTATCTCTCAACTTATATTTTCAAGTGTACAAATCAAATTATTGTTTTTATTGAGAGTGATTTAATGAAATTTGATTATCTTACAGGAATAAAGATGCATGCTCCCTAGGTTTACTTATTATTAATTTTATGAGTCTTCAAAAATATAATTACTAAAGTTAATTAGTTTATAAATTAAGTCGATCATTCAATCAGACATTTTGTTAATCATGATGTGTTTATGTTGAAAATAGATTTACTTGTAAACTATCTAATCACCACAATCACATGTCCTGAAATCAATTTAAAAATAAGATTAGGACTTATCTTGACAATAAATTAGTAGTGAATTATCGTTTGATCAAAACAAAATTACAATAAAGTAATCTTTTATCCATGGGTAAAACACACTCACTCAATTTCAAAATGAAATATGACATTTTAATAAGTATTTTCACTAGTTTCAATCTATGCTTATATTCCTTGTTAGAAAAATGAAACGATCAAATTTATTGCAACTTTATGCTTAAAAAATCACATTCAACTTGTAAACTAATTGTGGTCTTCAAGGTCTGCCTTAGAAATTCATATAAATTTATATTTTATATGTTAATTGCATGTCTATGTTGTTGATTAAATTCTAGGGAAGAGCCAACAAAGTGCAACCTTGGCCATATAATTTGCCCCTCTGGTCAGATGACCAATTAATTTGGTGGGTATCAACTATAGCATTAAGCAATAATCTTACCACCATAAATCTTATCAACCTATATTCAATAGTGTACAAATTATAATATAATAGATAATAATGGCCATGTTGATTCCCAAAGTTTGGGTTCTACCTTAGCTTTTCATGTTGGCCATTGAAATATTCTAATCTCACACTAAATATTTTATTAAAGTATATAAGTGGTAGCATCAATGTAAGCAAGGACTCACTTTCCTAATTTGTAATTGAATAGGTTTTTATATTTTAATATTAAGCTATGTATCATGGGAGGGTGTTGACCTAAGCACTTAGTTTGGATACATGTTCTTTGTGCTCTCATGATATGTTAATTTAGACTAAGTCTACCTTCTTTAATTTAATGTATTGGATTTGTGAAAAAAAATATTGGAGTACTATTTCTCATTGCCCTTGTGATTTCTTGAAACCTCTATTATATATGTCTAGATTAAATAACCTGGTTTATGTGATGTAATAATAAACTGATCTAGATTATGTTTAAGTGCTCAACTATATTAATAAATATTTATAATCTAAATGTCAGTGATTGACAAGTGTGTGTGTGTGTGTGTATTGTTTTATAATTAAATCAATTGTGTATATTATAATATTGAACGGAGAATAAAACATGCACAAATTTCTTTTTACATCATTATAAAAATAGAGGGCTTGTAATTTTCTTCCTAATCTGGCTTATAAGAGTAGATAATTTGTTGAACCTCATTAACCTCGTCTACTTATAGTATTCTTTTTAAATTTTTTTTGCCTTATGGAAAAATTATCATAAATTTCATAGCAACTGATCATCTATTATTTCCAATAATTTGTGCTCGTAAATAAGAATCGATAACCAACGGTGTCATTAATTGGGTGGTTTTATTTTATTTTTTACATATTCTCTTCCTTGTGTATTGCTGGTTCCAAGGGCGGACAAAAGACCATGAAACTTTATTCTCTGTAATCATATAATTTATAATATCTTATTTTAGAGTCGAAAATTCTCTTTGGTGGTGAATAAAAGACTATCACGCAACTTTGGTCGTTCTTTCCACTAAGAAGGATAGATAAGCTGCATTGTGATACAGAAATGTCACCAATATTGTAGGGCATGCACACTTGTTTGTGGATGAAAACAATAGTGGGCAAGTCCACTGGATCAGTGGGGGTGGCCAACCTTTTGTAGCACTTAAAAATGGAGGCTGGTAGGTCACCTGTCGTCTTGCCTCTAATGATGAGGGACGACACCTGCACATTATCACCACCAGTGAACAAAAGCTTGGTGAGACCATGATTGGAGGTCCACCCAACAAATGATCCATTGAAGAAAACACAAACATGCACCAAATGCTTGATCAATCAAGTTCATGCATGGAAGGAAATGCAGATAGGGAAGAAGATGACCAACTACTACAGACCGGCCGAGGTTGACGAATAGAGGAACCAAGTGGATTGATTTTATCGAGAGATGAGGTGGCAATTCAATAATTCGACATGTTTATAATGTAAGAACATGCCATATGTATCGGCTCTCACCAAGATTCATTGTCTTGTTGATGTAGGTGAAACATGACGTATTATACCTTGCAAATATGGGGTTGTTAATTCATCGTTCGACTTAGCTCGGTTTGGCATGATATAATTCGAATAGATAAAAATCAACTTCGATTGAAATTCTAAGTAAATAAATTTGAATTTGTGCCAGCTCAACTCACAAATTAGTATTTCATAAAAAATTAACACACCTAACGTGGGTTCTCTTCATAAAAAGTTGGATAAAAGTTGTGAGAAGTTGCGGGTTTAAATCCGAGAACTATCTTGAAAAATGTTGTAGATGATTGCTCTAATAGATCATTTGTGGTCCGACTCTTTTCTAATATACTAGCCATGTTAGACATTTGTACTCCTTAAACCTTAAGAGAGTGTTCGGCTATACTTTTTTCATGGTTATTTTTAATAAAATAAAAATAAAAATAAAAAGAGTTTGTTAGGGTGTTTGGAGTAGGACACATCGAATAAAAAAGCATAAGAGGTTGTGCAAAGAAAACAGGAGAAAATGATGCAACCAAACACTCTATAAGTCTGTTTATTCTTTTATATTCGCAATTTTTGTATTCCTCCTTTCTATAAAAAATGGCTAAAATAATAAAAAGAAACTAGAAAGTTTATATGGATGACTCAATTTAGGTGGTACTATGTATTATCCAGATATATGTTCTGTACACTTTAGGATACAAGGATGAATATGCAAATGTAGAATTGTTAATTCATTGCTCAATTTAGCTCAAATTTGATTTCCCTCATTCTATTAATTCAATTCAAGGGAGTTTTTTGCCAGATAAATGCCCATACTTGCTCATTTTTGCCTATTGGCTTTAGAGAATGATCAAATTGAAGTTTTTTTCAAATGGACCAGCTATAGACAGGGCAAAATGTGCATGGGCACAACCATGTTTGATACCAACCACAATGGCCTAGCCCAAGTGCATGCCCAAGGTAGAACTTACATAAGGAAATCTTATATGGGTCTTGGGAGAAATCAGAGCCCATCACTGGAAACATGTAGGCATTAACAAGATGTATGCTAGCTAGTTTGTGTGTGACAAACAACAATTCCATTCCGTTTATTTGCTAGTTAGGTTACACGTTAAAATGCTAATTGGAAACATTCCAGACTGTTGCATTCATCAGAAGAGACATTTTTTTCAGCTTTTCCACATCTTTGGCAACTGGTCTTGTCTATTCCCAGGTATAGATTCCCGGCCTCAAATGCAGACAAGAAAAAAGAGCTTGAGAACCTTGAAATGCTTGTTTAAGTGGGTTCGCAAGAGCTTAAGGAGAACTGTAGGTGTGATCAAGCATCATCTAAGGAGGAGACAAAGTCTGATGCAAATAGAGAAAGACTTTCCTCCATGTTGAACAAATGCAGGAAAAAGTTGTAGATGCTTAAAGTAAAACAAGAACTGCCAACAAATGAGGGAAGGTATCCTGTCAAAAGAAAAAAATAGCTCCTCTTCCTGCTATCTTGAAACTCCAACTATCTACTTTAACTTCAATCTTCAAAAGAACTCATCTTGTTAAAGAAAAACTTGGGGAACCAGTGTATATTGGTACTTTTCAGCTAATAGCTATAAACGCAAACACAATCACAATCATATTAATGATATACAAAAAAGTGATGCACACAACACCCAAAACTTTTATATATAGTTGCGACCATTTCAAAACAGGTAGCACAATCAGAATGTTGGTCAGTTGGAAAATCATTTCGTACTTAAAAATTTTTTCTCACTTGATACATAAAACGAAAGCATACAACACTCAAGAGATTGAGTCCAAATATGAGCAAAAGGAGCTACAAACACAAATAGTTGTGACAATTGACAACCAATCCACCTTAGCCACCAATTATGTGTATGAATCCGTCAGATCATTGGCCAAGAGCAACGCAAGGAAACCAGCTGTTTAAGCTCTATAATTCTAAGAGTGGGTGTGACATTTAGATGTACTTTAATATATTAATCAACATGAACTAATTTTCCAAGAACCACCAAACTAGTATCTAATCTTATTCCTCAAAAACAAAAACTATATAAATAAGATGACATCATTTGCATAGGCATATATGAATGTTCACATCAAAAACATAAATAATATGTTAGCTTAAACGTCTCCTTCTTGCTTCGTTAATATATATATATATCAATGTATGGCTTCTTCTTCACTGGGCAGAAAATCTATTCTTGCCCATCAACCT
>JAURVB010010659.1:0-51481 GCA_033002965.1 Piper betle
TTGCAACAACTCGCCACTCTTTCTTCATGTATTGAGCAACCCCAGCCCTAACAACCAGAAAATGAAAAAAAGAGTGTAAGCTATAAGAATATAGAGAATACACCTTCGTGAGGAATATCAAACAACGAAACTTACTTGCATGAGTCACAGTTATAACACTTAATGACCTTGGAGTTCTTATACAGTTTGCAGTCATTGTTTCTACTGACAGGATGGAAACTTAAATCGTAGAAAGAAGCATTAACAGCAGGATAACCACACCTGAATTGCAGAAGTGATATAACCAATCCGTACCAATTTAAATGAGAAGTGAAATAACAGCTCAATTAGAGTTTGATTGCCGTATTCCAAGGTGGCATATTAACTGTATGGAAGTTATACACATGAAAGCAAGTAAACATGCCAGTATTTGATCTCTCTCTTCGTCACAATATGACATTTTAGTTTCTACTTATGTAGCTGACGATATTAGTACAGGAGACTGGATCAATTGCCAGGGAAATAAAATTTTCTTCTCTACTTAGCACTATAGAAAAGCAACAAATGTTGAACGAAAGGAAGAATAGGTAGGAAACACACTCAGATGGTGGGCGACAACAACCAGCCTGAATAGGAGTCAATTGTGCTTCTTTATATTGTTTAAGATTCTGCAATAAAATCCAAAAATAAAAATAAAACACATAGTTTTCTGCACTATATGAAAAGGGTCGCAAATATAATGTCAGACCTTGTATTTTTTTGATAACTCGCTACAATCATCAGATTTTACAAGACAGCTCCTCAAGTGCTCCCAATGTTGTGTATTGTTTAGCTGAAACACATCAACGAAGCTTAGCACTAACATGAAAATCCCTGTAAAAGCAATGTAGAAAACCATACTTCCCCTCACCTGTTTACGAAACCAGGAGCTGTAATCTTGAAGGTAATACTCTTTGAATCTAGTAGAAAAAGTTAGCATCATCATAATATTCAATTTTTTAACAAATTAAGTACTGACACATCTCAACAACTTCGTATACAATTAGAAATTTCATGAGAATTTTTGTTCTTGGACAGTGAACTTTATCAGCTTTCAGCCTTTCACATTATGAACCTTTACAGACGAATTCTGCATTAGATAAAAGCAAGATCAAATGCCAAATGAAGAATGTGACACTTTAAATGCCTCCAAGTATAAAAGCTATCAGTATATTTTTCTGGGGATTGTATTACCAAAAACAGTCATATCCGATGACCGTAATGCAATATTTTTCTATAAAATATGTATCAGAAATGCACTTCCTACATAGAAGAAAGTGCTACTCTGCGGTATCCGCTTTAACATCTCATCCTCTTTAAACAATAAATCATACACTTCCTCGTTTATTAGTGACTAAAAGTAAAACAAAAATCAACCCAACTAAAATAATATGTGACCTCCTTACAGACATCTTTTTTAGAGTTTAATACTCCACTCTGAATTATTTATCAGTTATTAGACAGTTTGAAGTAAAAATTTCACCAAAGAAGAACTGTGCTCTCTTACTTCAGTCCTTGCACTCCATGCCCAGTGCCACTGTTTGTAATGATAAACCTAACGACGTAAGAAGAAAATAGTTTTAGCAACATAGTTCAATCATTTGCGGTAGAGGATGTACCATTTTATCTCACCGAATAAACAACACTTATTATTGTCAGAAGAAAAATAAGTATCGACAGCCATTTTTCACGCTCTATGTGAGAAAAAAATGAATGAAAAGTAACGTGGAATTGATGATAAATCAGCTTCTTTGCCAAAGAATAATGTTCGTTAATCATAATATCATAAATGTGCTGAATTGCTGCAGTGACACTTACGCCAAAACGGTGAATACAAGGATTCCCACCAAAATAAAGCCCAACAGAGCTAGATACTGAACACATGGTTAAGGTACCCACAAATGGCACAGCAGAAATTATGGTTGTCTGAATTTTCAATTTTTGTTTTACTTGCGCTGTGGCAATAATTAAATCATCATTTGTGCCATTGGTCAGTGCTAAAAAAATTATCAATGTTATC
The DNA here is from genome assembly GCA_033002965.1 of Piper betle. NCBI lineage: Eukaryota > Viridiplantae > Streptophyta > Magnoliopsida > Piperales > Piperaceae > Piper > Piper betle. Next base: position 2,039 of record JAURVB010010659.1, read on the forward strand.
ATTTAATAGCCCAAAAAATTAATAATGTTAAAAGAATATATGGTGTATTTGATAAAAGATATCCCATTATTATTGCTTTTTATAAATGAAGTTTTAAGACAAATGATCTAATAATTATGCTGCAATAGATCGGTAAGATCAAAGTTAAAAAATACATAGTATGAATTCTATAAGTAAAAGGGAAAATGGAAGTCTAAGGTATTGTACATGTGTGCATTATACCAGAGACGCCAAGCATAAGACATGCATAAATTACGGAAGACAAAGAAGTCCATTATGTCGCATAGAGTGGAGCAGGAAGGATACTATCCATAGGAATATGGTTATATTCTTTAATGCGCCCAGAAATCCAATCAGTGATCTGCAACAGTGCATGCAAATTACAAATGAGTTTTCTCCGGCACTTCCATAGAAAAGAAAATCTCCACGAGACCACAACAACATGATTACATGATGAGAATAAATGCACCAAGGGCCATCACAGGAAGGGTAAGTGATTTTCTGCAACTGTCATGGTGGGTGCTCATCCACACTCCAAAGCAAATAACCGCAACACCTAACAACTAAACCAAAAGTTTGTAATTCATATAATTGGCGTGGAAGAAAGAACTCATGGATGAAAGAATACCTACCCTCCTTTTCAATCCCAAGTGGAAAGAAGTGAAATTATACACAGATAGGGCTTCTACCTATGGCTTCTACATCACATTTGACATAAACAATAATAATAATAATAATCCTCGCAACATCACAATTTGCTAATTCTTATAATCAATAGATCATATATTCATGAAACTCGACAACATTTTTATGCCTACAGCTCAAAAGGTTTCAGCACATAGTTCAATAAAATAGAGAACATAGAGCAAGTATCCCCACATTTTAATCCGAAATTCAATGTATAACAACCAATACTCACAAAGAAGTTAGATACAATGTAATAATGGATTAATATGAAAAATAAATAAATAACGCCTATGTAAATTTTCTCAAAATTTAAGAGGAAAAAGAAAATCCTCTAGCAGAGTTTGTAGCAAATACAAACATGCAAACATAGACACATACAGCTACAAACGCCTTAGATGGGATGGAGGAAGAAGGATCATACCATGGTGAGGAAGTTGATACATCTGGTAACGAAGATGCTGGTTCCCATCCCCATTTCCCCCCCCCAGCCGATCCGACAAGGTCGGCGCCGAGTGAGTTCAGTAGATCTACATGTACGCCAGTTTAGTGGAAGATTGCTGTGATGAGGGCCTTTTCGTCATTTCTCATTGCATTTCCCAAGACAAAAGTCTCCCAGTCAATTAGTCAAACAACAGTATTTTTTTTCACCGTCTCACACGGCATCTAAGGGCTTGACTATTTCCTTTCTCCCACACAGGGTTTCTTCAATCCCCTTATGCCACTTACTAGCTTCGGGTCCCTTTTATTGTCTTAAAAATGTACGATAGAGTTGTAAAATTTAGAGATTACAAATTTTTTTCAATTTAAATGTCTTAAAAGTATGTCGAAAGTTTTTTTAATTTCAATTAAAATAAATTTATGTAAACATTTTAAAAAATAATATTTTTTTATGAAAAATAAAAGAAAGGGGGAATTTTTTGGATGCACGTATGCATGTACACAAGAAGAAATGTATCATTTCTATGTTATTTTCCTACTATATAAATATATAATAGAATTTTTTAAATTTTCATATCATTTTGTTTTATTATATTTCCATTTCATGGGATTTTTTTCATTTACAATATTTATATGTCCACCAAATGAATCCTTATTGAGCAAATTTGGACAAATACATATCCCTTGCTAGCACTAGAGGCGAATGGGCAATACAACATTGGTCGGCTCACTCTTGTTTAAATTTGAAAAGGAAATTTAGGGCTATTGTATGAAAAAAATTAAATAAAATGACAATTTTATTCAAAATAAGGCAAAGAAATATAAAGAGTACTCCATAGATATTTGAGATTATGAAGCCCTTCTATGCCATTATAACAATAGAATGATTCATTTATATTCATAATTAAATATAATATAATGTGTCTAATGCAATTAAAATAGATAGAAAATGTAGATATTATCTATGTGATTATAGAATAAAATTTTGATGGTCATTGGTTGTTAGCTAAATTTATTTTATTGTTTTATCTGATTATATGTATGATACATTATTTCAAATAATTTATATTTTATTTTGATTCATATTCCTCAGTACTCCTTGAATTTGCATCATTTGAGTAACACCCAAAACTTTACTTACATAACTCATTATTTTATTATTAAATTCCAAAACATATTCATTAGATCTTGCGGCTCTTGTAACACCCAATTCCGGTTCACCTAAAAATAGAATTAAAACTGTTACGATCGAGTCAAGTTATGTCTAAATCAATTAATTTTTAAGACTCAAACAAAAAATGAGCCGAAGCATTCCTCTTGGCATCTTGAGAAAGGAAAACATCACTAATATGCAACCAACACTCAACAAGAAAGGATGAATGGATGCGTGCAACAACCGAATAAGAGGCTACGTGTAATGACATATCATGAAATCACTTAACAAGCAGCAAAGACAAAATTATAGATAAATAAAATAGGGAGGTAAGTATACCAAACAATTGTTGAAGATAAAATCTCACTATCTCATTAGGAGACTTGATATCATGTCTAATATGTTGCTACAAAACCGGTTTAGAGCATACATCATGATACGTCACATTAAATAAATGAAGACACACATCAAACCCAAATAAAAGTAAGAAAGAAAACAATGGTGCGCTAAGCACAAATGTGTGTGTAGCAACTATGTGTCATTTCATCAAAACCGACCCAACACACAAGAACACCAGATCTACATATATAATAGGAAAAACGTTAGTAACGAGTGTCACTGGTCTAAAAAATAACTAGTACAAACTGACAAGTAAAATTTGATTTCTTAGAGGAAGGAAAATCATATATAATCTCCACAGGAACACTCAAATGGGCATCTTATTGAGGAGCCATCCAACTGTTAACCCGATAGCATCTTGATCTGAATTGGTGCTTTGCCATTCTCAGCAATAACTAGTCTCACTCTTGGGAAAAAACACATATCTTAAACCCTCTCCAAACTCCATATAATGTATGGCTAAGAGTACACAGGTCGAGTACTCTCAGGCAATCCCCTTCAATACCCTCTGATATCACAAGTTTAGACATATGTTGTACACAACAATACTTGTTTTCTCTACACCTCTGTGAGTGTGAAGAAGCTCAAGATGCAGAGATGTCAGAATCCATCAGGAATGGAACAACTTCACGCTAATCCAGAGCCTACTGCAACCTACGTATGCGCCCACTTATAGTATGCGCAAGGTCAAGTCCACCAACTCTTATCTCACTAAAAACTCAATAGAAACTATATATATATAGCTAGGATGAAGATCATATAAATAGGCCCAAACACAATGTAAGGTGGAGCCAAGTTTAAAAACAACACAAGGGATCTCATTTTCAACAGTTTTTAATTATGAAAATAAAATACATCTAGATGGCACGTGTTAAGTGGGGTCGATAAAACAACCACTTAACATGTCCAGCCATATAAAAATTAAATCACAATAAAGCAAAATGGTAAATTTGAAAAGAGTCCAACGGACCTATAGTCCAAGCTTTAAGTGTGACGAGATATCTAGAGCAAGTTTAAACTCTAAAACCTGCTGTTACGCAAAAGACTGGTAATTCTATATAATACATGGTTGTGGTGTGTACTTACATCAACAATAACATTAGCTTAAACAAAAGACAATGCAAAACAAATTGTAAAACCCACGATTCGAGTCAGGGTTTTATATTCAGAACTCGGTCGGTTCGACCATTATTTTCGAGTCGAGTCAGTTTTAGAACACGTGTACTGAGCCGACACTAGTCGCGTGTATGAGCTATGAGGGTCATGCGTACCCAAGTATATGATGATAACGTCATGAATACAGCAGAACAGAATGAGTTATCAGAATATATAAGAGTATACCCAGTTTTTTTATTTTTATATATAGTGGATCGTAGAATTAGTTTTAGATCGTTTACTGCGTTAAGACGCGTTACGGGCAGTTGAGTGGGTTGATAGTTCTAGAGCATATCATTATGATGTTATGGTGTTGATTGATTTTATCGGATTTTTTCGATTTTTTTAGGATTTAATATGCCTTAGTTATTATTCTTTACTTGAGCCAAGCACGAGTCAAATAATATTTACGATATTGCCCACCAAGTGCTTTTCTCACTTCCCCGACCTTTCTTCCTCCTTTCCCTTTCCAAATCCTAGCCGCCACTGCCGGCGCCGTCGTCACCTTGCCACCGGGTGTCGTCGCCTAGCCTCCGCCATGGCGGTTGTCACCGAAAATCGCCGAAACCTGTCGGAAAACCGGATTCGCTGGAATTCGCCGGATCTTCCGCGGAGCTCATCTAGTCGATCCCGATCGAACGTCAGACGCCGAGGAGCGCCAAATTCGAGCTCTGAGATGCGCGAAGGAGCCCTAGCTGTCTCGATTGCCAACGGCGTGAGGTATAATTACCTCCGATTTGATTATTTAAAATTGATGATAATTGTTAGCACATCATGCTAGGGTTGATTTATGATGTGATTGATAGTGCATGGAGGATAAGTGATGAAGTGATAAGTTACATGATGTGATTGATAGTGCATGGAGGTTAAGTGATCTAATGAAGTAAGTAAAAATACAATAAAATTGTCATGAATAGGGTGAGTTAGAGTTATTTTCATATTTATGGTTATTTGACGGTTGATGATTTTGTGTTTAATTGTGTTGAGTTTGATGCATCATTTAATTAGCGGGCGTTAGTATTTAGTTTTGATGTGTAGGTACGGAATAGGAGCTCGCCGCCTAGGCGCGATGACACGCTTGGAGCTTCTACCAGGTCTGTTTAGGACTCGCCTCTGTTTGACGCTCTTCTATTGTATGTTTATTTTATTATCTGCAGGACGGGTTAAGTGGCGTTTTATTGGATCCCACTTAACTCGAGCCATCTAGGCGAATAGATTTCCGGATTAATAACCCCTCGAGGATGATTTCGAAAATAAGATCCACCACAAGTTGCCTTCGGGCCTATTATATAAATCCCTACCCAGCCCTATATATATATATATATATATATATATATATAGTTTTCGCGTTTTCATTGAGACGAGAGATGGAGAAACCGATTGCACGTACCATGAGCGGATGCTGTGACAGTCAAAGCGGGCTCTGGATTAGTGCCAGCGGACTGTTCCATTCCCGAGGGATCCTGACAACTTCGCATTTGAGTTCCTCACACCCGGAGAACGTGGAGGTTAACAGGTACTGTTTAGTACAGTGCATGTCCGGACTTGTAGTTCAAAGGGTACTAAAGGTGACTGTCTGAGAGTACTCGGCCTTCGTGCTCAAGGCCAGGAGAAATATGGAGGTAAGGAGAGGGCTTAAGATAAAGTTTCACAAGAAGTACTGAAAAAGAAGTGCCAAGAGCGGCACAGTACCAGCAGCAGATCAGTAAGTTCGGGATGCTACCGGGTCTGCAGCCCAGTGGCTCCTCAGTAGTGTCCTTCAGAGTGTTCACGTGGAGTATATGATGTTTTCTTTCATATGAGAGTTTGCTCTCATAGCCAGCTTGTTATAGTTATTTTATTTTTGGACCAGTAACACTTGTTACTGACGTGTTTTTATACTATATGTAGTTAACAATTACAAGTTGGAGGAGCCAATTTGGACGGAGGAGCATTGTTGTCGCTTGCACACATGTCAGTCAATTGAGTGTTTATATTGTGTTATGATATTATTATATGGTGTGAATAAATGCTTGAAACATGATGATGTGACCTGATTAGTTGTTAAAATATGATGTTATGACATGATGAAAAGCTAAGACATGATGACAAGAGGTGAGATGTGATCAGAGTTCGCAGCAAAAGTGTGGCCCAAGTTTTATAATGAATATACGGCATATTAGATTATGTGTGATTAAAATTGTTGATCTATGCATATATATTGGTATATATTATTTTGACAGGGTGGACCCTAATTGCACTTTTAGGGGAGATTCTGTCCATTTTATTTTAGAATTTTCATTGAGTTTGATCGTAATTGTATTGGTGTGTGTTTGAATTGCATGTCATTCATGTAGTACCATGTTAGGGTTTGTGCATTCATCTATGCTTTGAGAGTTGTATCTTCATCTTAAGACGCCAAGATTGGATCCGTATGAGTTAGGTTCGGGTTAGCCGACCTAACCGGAGCCTGTAACATACCAGTTCGGTTCACGAGCATGAACTAGATTTGAGGTGTTACACAAATAAATAAGCAAATGAACGACACACAAGTCAAAACATGGAAAACAATAAACAAATAAAAAAATAAAACAAGTCAAATAAATAAAAGAATAATAATTAATATGTAAAAGTGGGCGATTAACATCAAAAGTAATCATAAATAACATTTTAAACGCCCATAAAATTAAATAATTAATTAAATAATAAATAATAAATAAATAAACTCATAAATATATAGATGAATAACAAATACGTAAAAATAAGTAAAACACTATTTATGAATAACAATAATAATAAAATAAACCCTAAATAAATATGCGACTAAACATAAGTAAATATTAACAAATACACAAGCAAGTAAACCATTAAATAAATAAATAAATAAATAAATAACTCATTAATTAAATAAATGAATAAATAGTTAAGAATAATTAATCATGAACAATAACAATATAATTATCAAATATATAAATACATGGCTAAATATAAATAAATAATAAAATTAGCGAGCAAATAAATAATAATTAATTAATTAATTAATTAAATAAGATGAACACAAACAAAAAAATATTAATAATCATGTATGCCAGTTTAGTGGAAGATTGCCGTGATTAGGGCCTTTTCGTCATTTCGCATTGCATTCCCCAAGACAAAAGTCTCCAAGTCAAATAGTCAAACAACAGTATTTCCTTTTTCCGTCTCACACGACATCTAAGGGTTTCTTCAATTCCCAACCCTTTTATTGTCTTAAAAATGTACGATAGAGCTGTAAAATTTAGAGATTACGAATTTTTTTCTGTTTAAATGTCTTAAAAGTACGTCGAAAATTTTTCTAATTTTAATCAAAATATATTTATGTAAACATTTTAAAAAACAACATTTTTTAATGAAAAATAAAAGAAAGGGGAAATTTTTGGATACACGTATACATGTACACAAGAAGAAATATATCATTTCTATGTTATTTTCCTACAAGGTAAACATATAAGAGAATTTTTTAAATTTTCATATCATTTCGTTTTATTATATTTCCATTTCATGGGATTTTTTTCATTTACAATATTTATAAGTCCACCAAATGAATCCTTATTGAGCAAATTTGGACAAATGCATATCCCTTGCTAGCACTAGAGGCGAATGGGTAATACAACATTGGTCGGCTCACTCTTGTTTAAATTTGAAAAAGAAATTTAGGGCTTTTGTATAAAAAAATTAAATAAAATGACAATTTTATTATAAAGAGCACTCCATAGATATTTGAGATTATGAAGCCCTTCTATGCCATTATAACAATAGAATGATTCATTTATATTCATAATTAAATATAATATAATGTGTCTAATGCAATTAAAATAGATAGAAAATGTAGCTATTATCTATGTGATTATAGAATAAAATTTTGATGGTCATTGGTTGTTAGCTAAATTTGTTTTATTGTTTTATCTGATTATATGTATGATACATTATTTCAAATAATTTATGTTTTATTTTGATTCATATTCCTCAGTACTCCTTGAATTTGCATCATTTGAGTAACACCCAAAACATTACTTACATAATTCTTTTTATTATTAAATTCAAATCTTTCATTAGACCCTTTTTTCCAAAACATATTTATTAGATCTTGCGCTCCTGTAACACCCAATTCTGGTTCACCTAAAAAGAGAATTAAAACTGTTACGATCGAGTCAAGTCATGTATAAATCAATTAATTTTTAAGACTCAAAAAAAAATGAGTTAAAGCATTCCTCTTGGCATCTTGAGAAAGGAAAACATCACTAATATGCAACCAACACTCAACAAGAAAAGATGAATGGATGCGTGCAACAACCGAATAGGAGGCTACGTGTAATGATATCATGAAATCACTTAACAAGCAGCAAAGACAAAAATATAGATAAATAAAATTAGGAGGTAAGTATATCAAACAGTTGTTGAAGATAAAATCCCACTGTCTCATTAGGAGACTTGATATCATGTCTAATATGTTACTACAAAACTGGTTTAGAGCATACATCATGATACCTCACATTAAATAGACAAAGACACACATCAAACCCAGACAAAAGCACAAAAGAAAACAACGGTGCGCTGAGCACAAATGTGTGTGTAGCAACTATATATCCTTTCATCAAAACTGACCCAACACACAGGAACACCAGACCTATATATATAATCGGAAAAACATCAGCAACGAGTATCGTTAGTGTGAAAAATAACTAGTACAAACTGACAAGTGAAATTTGATTTCTAAGAGGAAGGAAAATCATATATAATCTCCATAGGAACACTCAAATGGTATCTATTGAGGAGCCATCCAACTGTAAACTCGATAGCATCCCAAACTGAATTGGTGTTTTGCCACTCTTAACAATAACTAGTCTCACTCTTGGGAAAAAGCACATATCTTAAACCCTCTCTAAACCTCCAAATAATGTATGGCTAAGAGTACAAAGGTTAAGTACTCTCGGGAAGTCCTCTTCAATACCCTTTGATACCACAAGTCTAGATATACGTTGTATAAAATAGTACTTGTCTTCTCTACGCCTCTTCGAGTGTAAAGAAGCTTAAGATATAGAGATATTAGAATCCATCAGGAATGGAACAACCTCACGTTAATCCAGAGCTTGCTGCAACCTGCGTATGCGCCTACTTATAGTATGAACAAGTTCAAGTCCACCAACTCTCGGCTCACTGAAAACTCAATAGAAACTATATATATAGATAAGATGAGGACCATATAAATAGGCCCAAAGACAATGTAAGGTGGAGCCAAGTTTGAAAATAACACAAGGGATCTCATTTTCAATGGTTTTTAATCATAAAAATAATATACATCTAGACGGAACGTGTTAAGTGGGGCAAATAAAACAACCACTTAGCATGTTCAGCGATCTAAAAATTAAATCAAGACAAAGTAAAATGGTACATCTGAGAAGAATCCTAACAGACCTGTAGTCCAAGCTTTAAGTGTGACAAGATATCTAGAGCAAGTTTAAACGCTGAAACCTACTGCTACGCAAAAAACTGGTAATTCTATGTAATACATGGTTGTGGTGTGTACTTACATTAACAATAACATTAGCTTAAACAAATGACAATGCAAAACAAATAAATAAACAAATGAACGACACACAAATTGAAACATGGAAAACAATAAACAAATAAACAAATAAAACAAGTCAAATAAATAAAAGAATAATAATTAAGAATAAAAGTGGGAGAGTAACATCAAAAGTAATAATAAATAACATTTTCAATGCCCATGAAAATAAATAATTAATTAATTAATGAATAATAAATAAATAAACTCATAAATATATAGATGAGTAACAAATACGTAAAAAAATAAAACACTATTCATGAATAACAATAATAATATAATCAAGCCTAAATAAATATGCGACTATACATAAGTAAATATTAACACATACACAAGTAAGTAAACTAATAAATAAATAAATAAATAACTCATTAATTAACTAAATGAATAAATAGTTAAGAACAATTAATCATGAACAATAACAATATAATTATCAGTATATAAATACATGGCTAAATACAAATAAATAATACAATTAGCTAGCAAATAAATAATAAATAAATAATTAATTAATTAAATAAGATGAACACAAACAAAAATAATATTAATAAGTAAATACATCATCAAAAATAATAAATGATCATATAATCATGCACCATGTACGACAAGTAAAAAAATAAAATGAAATTAATAATAATGAATAAATAAATAAATAAATAATAAAAACACTCATAATATCAAAATATGTCAGATAATGTGAATATACATCTAAACTCATAAAAAGAGTATCAAATTACTAAAAACAGTCGACAATTGACGAAAATGGACCGAAACTAGCTAAAAAAAGTGATCGAGTCAACTGGGCTAAATTGAATCAAGTCGAGTTGAGTTAACTCGGTTCGAGTTAACTAATGGCTAGGCTGGGCTGGACTCTACAAACTTGCATGTAGAGGGACACAATATGCACTTGAAGATGAACATGAGCAAATGGACATGGATACAACTGATTGGGCAGACGAGCACCAAACTGGTCGGCGATGCCCGCCGTTAAAAATGACAAGGTCGAAGAACCAGGGTCACCACCAGTCGCAATCGTCGGCAAAGGTGATGGAGAGGGTAGAAAAACTAGCAGCTGCCCAAAGTGGTGGCGATAGTAGGGGTAGTAAAACTTCTAAACTATGAAAGATAATCCCAAAAATAGGAGGGCAAACCCTATGGTTGTTGTTTATCACCTAGATATTGCCACGTGGTAAGATCCGATTGTCTGACAATTCATAGGCCTATGATCATATTATCAGTTTTTCTCAGATGTGATGATTTTTGATACAACATATGATATAAATAAATATACACTTGTTTTTGTACCATTCACCGAAGTAAATCATCACATGCAAACAATTACATTTGGATGTATTTTTCTTGTGTAATGAGAAGACTGAGTCTTTTATGTGGCTTTTTGAAATGCATGGATGGAAGGCATCCCGGGGTAATTATTACTGATCAAGATCTTAGGGCAATTGTTACTGATCAAGATCTTGTAATGGAAGGCATCTTCGGGCATCACGTGTTACTTAATAGGAGTTGACACTAGATGCACATGTAGTTGTAAACTTTTAGAAAGTAAAGGTATTTTATGTAGGCATTTATTGTATATATTGAGATTGAATGATGGTGATATTTTCCTCAACTCTATATCATGAAGAGATAGACAATTGAAATAGCAAAGGAAGTTATTTTTTATGGTGATGGAGTGGAACTTCGTGGTGATTGCAACAAAATTTTATTTTCTAATTGAGGAGAATTGCAATCGAAGGGCCAAAAATGCATATTCATTATTTGAAAAATTTGAACTCATCAAGCGAAAAATTTTGGAGATAGAAAAATTGGTAGAAGATGTGGCAGATGATCCACATCATGGAATAAAAGTACATCATGGATTATAAGTATATTATGGAATACAAGTAGATCCACTGGCACAATCAAAGACAAAAGGAAGTGGTAAAAGATAGAAGAGTGGTAAAGAACTTGCAATAGACCATATGATAAAAGATAGGCTATGCCATGGTTGCAATAAACAGCGAGTTGGGCATGATAAGTATACTTGCTCTGCAATTGTAGCACATCGGTAATGTTGCCTAATACAAACCTTATTTTGATCTTTATTATATATAATTTATATGATTATTTTCCATGTTTTATTTTTAAATATATAGGCAAAAAAATGTTCTATCTGAAAGCGGAGTCGTGGAGTCTATTCGGGGGCATCAGTGTAGTGATGGCGAATCTCAAAGCAATCATAGAAAATGACTATGATAGCTCCGAACCTGGATAGACTGTATAATCTTAGTGATTTGTAACTTATTTCTATGAATTGTTATTGACTTTTATCAAACTTGACAGATTTGTAACTCGTAAGTTATTTGTAGGCATGATCTTTCATAGTTTGTACTTATATTCATCATGTGGAAGAAAATTAAATGAGATGACTCTCATGTGTTTTACTTCTGATGTGTTTACGAATTCATCAACATAATTTAAATATTATCAGAATATATAAGAGTATGTAATTTTTTTAATATATAGTTGATTGTAAAATTAATTTTACAATCGTTTATAGAGTTAGGACATATTTTTATTAATTTTGGGTGGGTTATTATATTTAGAGTATGTTATTCGAATTATAACTTATTTATTTTATTTTATTTTATTTACTATATATATTTTTTTATAGTTATCGTGATATATTTCGTGATATTGACTTGAATCGAGAGTGACTCAAGTTTATCACTTGAATCAAGACCCGGGTAAGTTTTTATTGACTCGGACGGAGCGGTCCAGAACTCCGGCTCGCGACTCGCGGCGAAATCGATCCGCCGGCGACCATCCACCGCCGCTGCGCCCCTTTCCCCCGCCAGCGCCGCCGCCGATCGAACCCCTCCCACTCCTCGAAGCTCCTGATTCGGCGCCGATCGGTATCTTCAACCCCCAATCGCCGGTTGATTCCTCGTTTCGCCGGCTCCGAATTGCGGGATTGGATCCCGCAGAGGTTCGCACTTTACCCCTTTTGGATCTCTGAATCTTTGCTTGATGCTGCTTGTTAGGTTTGATTTTGCAGGTTCGTTGTTGAATGGTGTTGGGCGGATGTTGCGCGATCCGGTGTTTCAGGGGAGTAAAATGGGTGTCTTTATAGTGTGTTGGATTCTTACCTACGTGAATTGTTTGTGGCTGATTGGATCTTGTGATTGTGGTGGTTGTGCTGATAATCTGACATCAAGTTTTTAGAATTACGCACAATATCATAACTTGTGTTCTCAAGGTCTATGACAAATTATTGATAGACTCAAGAGATATACTAAATACGTAAACAACTATAATCAAGGCTTATAAGACTGAGAAACTCTAAAAATAAACCATTACTAAGAATAAGAAGGCTTAAATTCAATAAAAACTATACTTAAAAAAATTAACCAAAATAATATAAATTTCATACTTCTTCCTGCCTCAAGGGAACACTGTATCTTTATTTTTCTTTGTATATTTAGGATTACTGCTAATTTTTTTCTTTGTATCAGCTAGTGGAAGGATTTTGAGTAAATTGTCTTCAATGGCCTTATGCTCGAGGTGAAGACTTGTTTACAATGTAGGAAACAATGTCTTCTTTATAGATGATTTTAGTTTTTTTCTGCACCTGGTAAAGGCTGCGAAATTTGGAATCAGTAAATGGTTTATTTTGTGGCATTGCAGTACATTATGAAGCAAATTATGAAGATTATGTCATTGGTTGTGGCTATCACAGCCTTCTGGATTGGCTTACTTAAGACGTCTTTGGTTCCTTATAGTTACACTTGGATGGTTTGTTCTCAGCAGTGTTCAAAACTTTAATCCAACTTTGGGTTTTTCCCCAAACTAATTAAGTTGCTTTTCCTTGTTATTACCTCCAGCTTCCCGTTTACTTGATTGTGGCTCTGGGATGCTATGGTCTTTTAATGGTTGGAATTGGTTTAATGCTTTTCCGGACATGTCCTGAGGAAGCTATATTTCTGCAAAAGGTTGTATATTCTGTTTTCTCCTGCCTCATTTGAATCCCATTTGGATGCAGGCCTATTTTATCTTCATGGCAATACAATCCTTTGTTCGTTACTCTGTATCAACGGATTTTACTGTTTTTATTTATTCTTTGCGTGGAATGTAGTATATTATGATTGAGCTGCAGCCAATGCAACTGTTGCTTAATATCTATCTTTCCATTATTTTTTGTCTCAATTTCTTTCTTTTATTGAACGAATTATTTACATTTTCGTGTGCAGGATATAACGGAGGCGAGGGTCTTCTTGAAAGAGAAAGGTGTTGACGTGGGTCAAGATCAATGATACATTAAGATGAGATATAACTATTTACAGAAGAGATTACAATCTGAGCAGGGTTTTCTGTGAGGAGAATTACTGGTCATTGGCTTACAATTTTTCTTTCTTTTATGAATTTTAGATTAATGATTCTAATTATTCAAAACAAAAGTAGTGTATCCTGTGTTTTTTTGAAGCAAATGCAAGGCTTGTGGTTTTTTAACAGCAAAGTCGCTAGCTAGCTCAGCTTGATTTTGTACTGCTTCACAGCGTGTTTCAGATGTGGTTCATTGGTCACTGTCTTCAACACTTGGCTATTAATTTGGACTTGGAGGATTTATGTAAAGGCTAGCTCTAATTTTAAAGAAATATCTTTTTCTTTCTTTATGAAATTTCTTCTATGACTATTGAAGTGTATCGTAGATTTTCATATTTGATTGCAAATACTTAAAACCTTCTTCTTATGTAAAGTTTCCAGATAATTAATTCCTGTTTTCCCCTGTTTAGCTGCTGTGGATTGCTTATCGTATTGCAAATTTAGGTGATGTCCATCTAAAATACCACCGGAACAATTGTATCTTGGAATGGTTTGAATTGTGCAAATAATCCCGTGCAGTAATCTGTGTCGATTATTCCAAATTTTATAAGCAAAATCATCAATTTTGTTTCTCTGTAAAATGGAAGCAATAATCTCTTTACATACATTTAACTGGAACTAGCTGTTTGTTTAGAACGCATACTATACATTGGTCAATCAGACCATCATAATTCTGAACTCGTCGAAGCTAAGCACGCCATCCTCGTTGAGATCAAAAGGGGTGATCATGGCTCTGCACTGCTCAATTGTCCGCGTCTCTCCCAGCCTGCCCAGCATCCTCTTCAAGCTCTTGGGCGTAATGCACCCCGACCCTTCCATCTCATACATCTCAAAGGCCTCCCTCAAATTCCTTCTCTTCTCCTCCTCCTCCTCGACCTCCACCATTTTCACAAAGTCCTCCATCCCCAGCAGCCCATCCCCATCAGAATCGTTTTCTTCGACGACCGCGGTGGCGTACTCGAGCGATAGTCCCTGCCCAACCGTGTGGATGCAGCTTATGAGCTCGGCCGGTGATATCTTTCCATCACCATCCTCGTCGAAGCATCTGAATACCCTTTCAAGTACAGAGCAGTCGGGTGCAGCCGGGATCACTAGGAGTGACGACTTCTCCTTCTTCTTGGGGGATAGCAATCGATGTAGCCTCCCAAAAACCGAAGTGGGGGACAAGATTTCATTCCCAGCTGCCCTAGGAGGTGAAGCAGCATTGAAGCTGGAAGATGACGCTGCTTTCTTTGTCATGAACATGATGTGATGAAAGAGGTTGAAGACTAATGAACTGATCTTATATATATGAAGAGCTTCTTCCAATGCAATTATATATATTTATATATATATATATATATATGCACTGTGCACAGGTGGAGACAAAAGAAATTAATGGATACAAAAAATTGAAAACGCTGCCTTTATCTATGAAGAGTAAACAACAGACCAGTATGTATCCAAGCCCTTGGCCTCTAGACTCTGAAGAGAACACAGATTATATGCCTTGTATATATAATACACGCAATGGGTAATTGGGCGGTATAACGGGGAAATAGCTCTGATTTTGCTTGGCTTCTTCCTATATTGCAGTTTCCTGGAAGTGCCGGCGGAGTTCAAAAGGCAGAAGCAGCCTGTTTCCCATCCCATGTATCGAGAGGCACTCGGTCCACTGTTTTAATTCCACCCACCGAGTTGCTTGATAAGGTACGGCACGTTGACGTCTTGCTGAGGTAGATATTTGCCTTGGACGTCATGTCCTAAGAACAGATGAGTGGCATCTGTTGGAAGCTGATTTTGCAGGTGGAGTTATGTTGGAAACTGAACATTAAACTTCGCGTTGGAGATTGATATGTGGACAGTCTATGCGTGAAATTGGAGGTGGACGCCTTGCTTACGTAATTGATATTACGAATAATCTAGAAATGAAAAGGGCAACGCTGGTCGATAATCTTTTTGCCGTCAACTTGGACTTTACTTTACATTAATTAATTAATGATATTAATTTTGTAAGTACAAATTATCAAAACTTTAGTACTATTCATTCACTTCATAGTCCAATCAAATAAATATTATAAGTTCGTTAAGTTAATCAGATTGCACATGTATCGTGTACCTTTGCCAATTTAATTTACATATTTATAAGCCTAAAAATAAAACATAAATAAAAATTAATTTGTATTAGATTTACAATTTAAATTCACTAACTTAGTGTAATCTCATCATATTAAATTTACAGTGAAATTATTCTATCAATTTATTTTAATAATATAAGTTAGGTTTCCAATTTTACTAAACCAAAAGAGGAGTGGGGGAGACTATCTCAAACTTCTGGCTTTATGGACTTCTCAATGTGCGACCAAATGCTTAAAAGCGTTGACATAAAAAACTGAAATGGGTTCGGAAGTAAAATTTAGTTATACGATATAAAAAATAAAAAATATAATTTAAGTTACTACACTGGTAAAAATTTAACGGGTGGAAAAATTCGATTAAAATCATAATTTATCATTCCCTCGTCCTTCACTTTTTATGGAATACACGGCGATACAATTTATTTGATTTTACAGAAGTAATCATCGACATCTCTCTTGAAAAACTCAGTTGGATATTTTATGTAACAAAACATTAGACTAAGTCAATTATCTTTGATCTGATTTGATGGAGCCCACTCTTTAGAAGTACCACAGCCAAAAAAATCTCACTAGCATATATACAAGAAAAGATTTTTAGATATTCATATTAGTTAATTTTTTCTTTG
This sequence comes from Piper betle, assembly GCA_033002965.1. NCBI lineage: Eukaryota > Viridiplantae > Streptophyta > Magnoliopsida > Piperales > Piperaceae > Piper > Piper betle. The sequence continues at coordinate 18,578 of JAURVB010010659.1, forward strand.
ATGAAAACTTTGATAACCAACTAATTTATAAATTATTTTAAAACTTTGATAACCAACTAATTAAATTTTATGCCTAAAATATTAAATTATTAGAGTCTAACTCGGTGTTAAAATTTACTTATAAAATTAAAATTTATTTTAAAATTAAAATTTACTTACTAAGCACAGCATTAGTGTAATTTCATGTCATTTTGTTTATCGCCAGGTTCAAAAACCAGGTCCGGCCTCGGGATTCAGAAGATTCGGCGTCGGGAGTTAGGCTCGAATCAGCTCCGCCGCCATCTGAAGCTCAGGTATGGTGCTAGGCTCGGACTTCTCCTCCCCTTCTTCTTCTCTTCTCCCCCCAAAATAAAAATGGCGGCCGAGTCCTCCCTCCGACTCGCATGGGGGAAGCTCTCCACCTTCCCCGGCCTCAACCCCTCCCCCTTTGCTTCTGCAGGGTGTCCGGCTGAGGAAGGAGTCGGAAAGTTCGCATCTTTTGGCGTCTTCGCCGGCGGGATGGGGAGCAGGGTCCCCGTCCAGCACTACAACCTGAGGTCCGCCAATTCGTTCATCGGGAGCTCGCTCCATGACCTCAACACCGCGGAGGCGCAGTCCGGGGAGGTGGAGGGGATCAGCGATGTGGACCAGGACGCCGTCACGCAGGACGGCTTGGACAATGACGACGATTCCAACTCCGTGGTATGCATGGCTCCTTCTCCATCTCTTTTCTCTTTCTGCAATTGGTGTCTGTATTTGTATTTAGAACGATAATTAATTTGATTGTATCATGATTTTGATTATGATGTATTGTCATTGTTCTTTAAGCGATTAATCTCAGCTTGAGTACTAGGAATTGATTTCAGTCATTCATTAGATAACTAAGTGTCAAGTTTTAGTAAGCAAAGATGCAAGCTTCCCGTTGCCAACCCCTTGGAGAAGGGCATAATGAGATGTATGCTGGTTACAATTTGTCATCTTATGGCACTAAGGTGCTTTGTCATGCCTGAACCCTCCCCCTTTTTTTTCTTGAAATCTGATGCAATTCTGACTCTTGTCACCTGTTCGCTCTCTATAAATATTTGTATGCCCTACAGTTAGTGCAAAATACAAGTTTGAGAATTGTGATTTTTGCTGTTCTGACCTATGATGCGACGTCCTGAGGATAACTCTGACGATCCTGGTTTAACTTGTAAATATCGGTAATTTCAGATATGCGATTCCGTTTAGAACTGAGGTTGTTATGTGCTATGTAATCTAAATTAAGTTATATACATTACTTTCTTGCTTGTTTTTAATCTTCAGATGGTAATGAATAATTGCAAACACTACTTTTTGGATGTTGCTTACAATTGGGTAGCTGGCCGGATGGTTCCTGTTGGAATATATTGTATGTGAAATCGGACATGAAGTTCTATAATTATTGGTCATTGTTTGGGTGTGCTAAAAAAGGGTACATTTCAAATGGCGTTTACAAGAGATTTAGGGGATATGACTATTGTTATCTTCATTTGGTTTCATGTGCAGCATTTGATAAGTGAAAACTATGGAGTATAAGACATAACCACACAAAGTATTAGAATAGGCATTGATTTGTTTGCCCATAGTATTGAATAGAAGGGTTATCTTTGTTGAGAGTATTTTTTTTATATTTTAGATGTTAATTTCATAACTTCCCTCAGCATTAATAAGTTCATGAAATGCTGTGATGGGTGGCATACAGTGAAGAAAATTTCATCAGTAGTGACCATTACTGGTTTCTTAGGCCTGGGCATATGGTTATTCTGTAAGCAACCTGTCTTATCTTTTCAGGATTGTCTACATAGATTCATATAGACCTTTACAAATTCACGGTGTTGGGGTAGATGAAGATCGTGCAAGTCTTGAAAATGCTGGTACTTCGCGGTCTCCTTATGATATCATCTCACTTGAAGGTGATTCTTGTTTCCTTTTTCTCCTTTACTTCGAATTTCAAGCCTGATGCAGTGCATCGTGGGGATATTTATTTCATGAGTCTTATATTAAGTATGAGTCTTAATTAGTTGATTTCCTAATTTAGTTGGAGTGTTATTTAGTTGTTTTCCTATTATAGAGGAATAAGTCTAATTAAAATGTTTCCTATTAGGAGATGACTCTTATATTAGTTCTTACGTTTCTACTTGAATTAGAAAAGAGTTTTCTCTATAAATATATCTAATGCCTCGGGCTACGAAAGTTTTCAACATACATGAGATGAATTGTGATTGGCCGAAAGCCTTATTCTTATTGTTTGTCTTTATTTGTCGTCATTTTTTAGAAGTGGATGTTAATTTAATTATCCCTAATCTATAAGTTTTCATCAAAGTCTCATCTTTTGGTGAATTCAATGAGCATTCTACGTTTTGAACCAGATGTATTGCCTATTGAAACTGCAAGAGCCAGTTTTCTCCAAATGTTTGTGGATCATTTCATCCAAGAACGTGTGAGAAAAGTTCCAGATTTTTCTGATGCAAACTATGCAAATCCACTTATTCAAGAAAAAGCAACTAAGAGGAAGATGAAAGAGGAGGAGTATGAAGGTGACCCAAATTTTGCTTTACCTTTGATGTATGTGGCAAATTTGTATGAAACCTTAGCGAGTGAGGTGAATATGCGACTTGCATCTTTGGATGGTGTACGTGACAAGACTATTGGAGTTGCTCTCGAAGCGGCTGGTGGTCTGTATAGAAGGCTTGCAAAGAAGTTTCCAAGATACGGTTATACACGGATTATCATATTTATGTATTTTTGTGTACTAATTGTTCCTTATGTGATTTTTACTATGGTGCTTTTGTCATTCCTAGGACCATGTGCATTCAAGAGAAGAGAATTGGCAACTTCCCTTGAGACACGAACAAGATTTCCAGAGCTGGTTATACAGGAAGAGAAAAGAGTTCGCTTTGTTGTTGTCAATGGTTTGGTAATTGTAGAGAAACCCACTACTATGACTATTGAGGATGCAGAATGGTTAGTTGGGCTGTGATATTTATTTTTTGAATGCACCCATTTGAATGAAACATTATTTTGTGCCTAACTTTGTTCTCTATTGCATCTTGTTTATATTGTTGGAATATTGAAACAACCAATTCGAAGAGTTGTGATTCTGTTCTTTGCTAAATGTTTACATAGCACGTCAAATATTAGAATATTGGGTTATTTCTGTTCACTTGTGACTGCTATATGCGGTGAGGTGTATTTATCTACAGCTGAAAATCTTTGCAGTAAATTCTAAATGGACAGTGAATGACCATAGTTAATTTACTGGTTGTGTAGGTTCAAACGCTTGACTGGCCGACATGAAGTAGCCATCTCAGCTGGGGATTTTAAATTTTACTCACCCAGGCACAAATATAGACGTGTTCCATCTCATTCTTTGTCAAATATACCTGTTCTGCCTGTAAGTTTTATTGCAGTATAGCATGTATGATTCGTCTAATTTAAGTATATATGCAATATGTATCTATTTTGTTCTGTTCAGGCATTCTCCAATGTAAATAATAACTCAGAACTGGCTAATGCAGCAGGGTTCCGTACTGAAAATGAAGTGAGCAATTCTGTCCTGTTTAGCATTTTTGTTGCTCTATTAACATAATCATAGCATCTCTGCCCCTTTTAGCATTTTTGTTGCTTTCTTAAAAAGACCATTGCGGTTCCATTCAGAATGCCTTGGTATCATGTAACAAGTAGCTACTTTACAATTGCTCTGTTATGATTATAGAGTTTGCTAGAATCATATCAATTAAATTTACTCTGAAGTGAACTAGTATTTGTATGTGAAAAGCAAGCTCATTGAACAGACCATGCTAAATTACCCTGCTTTATAGAAGTTTTTAAGGTTCTTATTATTAAGTTTACTATGAAACAGTATTTGTATGCAAAGAACACGTTCATTGAACAGGCCTTCCTAAATCACGAGTTATTCTATACAAGCATAATGGTTATCTTAATCCCCTTGCTCATTTGTGCCTCTCTCATTCTCATGCAGTTTTTCGTCCACAAAAACCTTATTTCATAAGAATGTTTCAAAGTCCATATCTATGTATTTGTGCACGTTTTATTGATACCTTCCGGATATGTTATCTTGGGATGATTAAACAAATTAACCCTTTGGTGTTGGAATCAGCAACAACCTCCATCAAAACATGATATGCAAGGAATTAGTCATCAGCCTCAGTTTCAACCTCTTCACCAGACTGAAAACCTATCTTTGCATCAAAATCAACACTTTCAGAACGCGCATCAATGTGCTCATTCTTCTCACATACCTGATATTCACCATCCTCACCAATCTCCAGCAATGTCTCAACATATGACTTGCTTGCAGTCTCTTAGTGGAGGTCACGTTGGCAGTCGTTTAACTGTAATGGTGAGAGAATTTATTCCTTTACCATCTGTTATTTGAGATTATTGACTTCATTTCATTTCATTGGTGCTGACATTGATTTTTTGCAAATGTTTGTTTTCTCAGTCCAATAACCTGGCAAAATTTTGTGATGAATGTGGTTCTCCTTATCTAAGAGAAACATCCAAATACTGCTCTGAATGTGGAGTAAAGAGGTTGGGAATTTGATGGTTTGTACAATAAGCACAATGAAGAACATTTCACACTTGTGTCTTTGCCTTTCCCATAGACACTCATGGCTTGTGAGAAAATCAAAGTTTCACAGCGGCTCGTAGTGAGCAGCTTATCTCCTATTTGTGATTGACAATCACTCTTAAGGCTGCATTACTTGGGAAGAAAGCTTCTATATAATTTGTGGCTTGGAAAAAATAAGGCTTCTATATAGGTCGTGGTTGTTTTCACAATTATATGCTTAATGTAGTTCTCAGTTGATTTACTAAATTGTATCTTCTCTATTGGTATTGATTAACAAATTATTCTTCCATTCTGATAACATCGACAATGCAAGCTGTATCATTGTGTAAAGCAGATCTTGTTCTTTGTCCCCATTATATGATGTGATATTGAAAATGTGTTGGGGACATGGATGTTAGACTAGAATACAATGATTATAACGGGCAAAATTTTAATGACAGACGAGAAACGATAACTAAATGTTACTTCAAAAAAGAAAGATTGCTCACATTGTTTGCAATTCTTACATGCCAAAAAATCATCAACCGCTGCCATCAATGGCATGATATGTCGCAATAAAACTTCACAAAAGGTCAATACCAACGACCACCCAGTAAGTTGAACTGCAGCTTAAAATCTTGGTAGAAGCCAGGTGGGACGAGACAAAAAATTGCAGGCCCCCGGGTACAGTTTCTTGGTACTCCCATCCTCCACACTGTAAACGCCCATGTCATCAGGACAAAACAAATTACTGTCAGAAATGAAGTAAATGCAATCCCTCTCGCAACCTTCTGGGATTGCCGAAAGACAGATGCTGCTGTTACTACCCAAGAAGAAAGCACGCCCACCCAAAGTCTCCACCTTCTCCCATGTACATGCTTCATCAATCCCATCCCATTTATAAACAAGAAACCTGCACTCTGCCCTGACAATCTTCCCAACACTTCTGTCGACAAGAAAGATTGCCTTCCCCTCGGAGCTTACCAAATAGTGATGGGTGTGCACGTTATAAGGGAGGCACTTGTTATCCCGCTCCACCACAATTGGCTTAGAGCCATGGGAGTAGTCGCAAACAATTAAACCACCGTAGGATTCATAAACGTAGAATTTACCTTGATGATAAACAATGTCTTCAAAGACTCTTTCGTATCGCCTTCGTCTCACAAGAGTCCAGTTCATGTCCCCAGGCCTTGCCATGACCAAGTCCCGGCCATTGCACAGAGTGGCCATGGCCACACACTCACTTTCTCCAGGGCTTGAAGACAGAACCACCTTCCATGGAAGGCACGGGTGACAATTGGATTGACCCGTGGGAGCCCATGAATGCATCACAAGGGGGATGGTCTCCCCTGTGACAGGGTTCACAAGGTTGACTTGCACCGTGTCTTCATCATCAATTGTAATGAGCCACCCGAGGCTTGATCCTACGAACTTCCTATGGGGCTTGGGTAAGTTGAGCATATGAGCCTTGTGATCGGATAGGCTAAAGAAACTGTGGCAATATGGGTTTTGGTCTGTTGATTTGTTACTTTCTATATAGATCATCAGAGGAAGCTTGATTCCATGGTTGTTCTTCTCTCTAATAGCAGCAGATCGCCATGAAGTGCAGACTCTAGAGAAGTGGATGAAGTCTGGGAGATTGGTGATGCATCTGGCTATGATGGAGAGGATGTCTGCTGGTAGATCGGACCATTCACGGTCCCAGTCATGCATGGCCTCTTGCTTCTTCATCTGCTGCTGCTGCAGGGCCTCCATATCCCAAAGAAACAACCCGAAGAACAAAGAAAACCCCAGCATCGTCGAAAAGGAAATAGAAAGATCTGGAATCAAGTTGGAAAAAAATGAATCTTGGAGTAAAAATATACGTAGAAAGTAAATTTACATTAAATATGAAAATTTATTTGTAGGATGAAAAAACAAAAAGATTGCAACTATCCCAAAATTTGGAGTTGTAGAAATGATGTTTTAAATATGGTATCAATGATCATAATCGATTTTTAATAGTTCGAGATGCATTTAGTTTAATCGGGTTAAATTGCGTTAAATTATATTATAAAATTATAAAAAGAAATTATTGAAGGTTAAAAATGTATTTTATTTTTAATATTTTATTAAATACGATGAAAATGTTATAATTTAAAAAAAACAAAAAACTAGTTTTTATGAAAATTATTTACTAAAAAATTGAATACTCATTAAAATAATACAAACATTTAAACCATACTCAATTTTAAATAACGATATATAATATACTGGGTAAACTGAGTGGTACGATACATATTTAAAATTATGGGCATAATCTTATCGGATTTAAATTAATCCAACATCTTTAAATTTTTATTTTTTCCAAACTACATAATCTTACAACAAACTTCATAGGCTCTCACGTAATTTCGTATCACATAATTTTGCACCAAACTTCATAACTATTTTATCTAATCAACGTTCTAGATTTTTCACATAACTGCCTTGAGAAGCGCCTTTGGATTTAGATATAAATCTAATTGTGTTTTGTGTTGGCTGCTCACAAACATAATTTTGGCTAAGACCTGAAGTTCCCCACCATGTTCTTTTTAATTTTAAACTTTTTTTTAAAAAATTTTTGCTACCTTTCGTTGTGTCCATTTTATGGTGGTCATGTCTTGTCCGGGCCAAAGCCATAACCGAATCCGTCGTTCCTATTCTTTACCTAGCCCATTTTTATAGTGCCGGTCGGTCCATTTAACTCAATCTTTTATTATTTGTTATGATATAGAGCTAATTTGATGGCAATACGTGAGATCTTTAAAGTTAGTCTCGCATCTAATATTTCTCAATGTAAGATCTAGTTTTTAGTAAAGATGTGTATAATAATTTTTAAGTTGATTAGCCAAATTTTTAAAGAAATGACTCAAGCACATCATATTGAACTCTAAGTCATATAATTTTAAATAGTATCAGAACAACCTAATTGTGTATTAAATAGTAAACTAGACCCGTAATGTTGAATTTTAAGGATAAAATTTTTTAAGGTGGGTAGATTGTGAGATCCTTAATTTAGTCATATATCTAATACCTAGTTGGGTAAGATCATATATATAAATGAGAATGAATTATAAATTTTTAATTTTGATTAATTATTTTTAAAGAAACGACTTATGCCTCTAAATTTGTACGTTTAGTTGAGCCATTATAAAAAAGCTATTATTGAAGTATATATAAAATTATTTATATATCATATTTAATTTAAATAAAATAGTTATGACCCAATCATTATTCACATTCCTTGTATTGCATTATGAATTTTGATCACGAGTACCACAGGCCCACGGCATGTACATACAGGCCCATTTATACTTATAGTCAGGCCCATTTATTATTTATATGCTAAGTACCGAGGATTCTTTGTAAATAGTAATACATAAGCGATGATACTGGTGATTCACCTACGTAAACATAATGTTACACATTATTAATTAATTCAGCGATTTTTTACCTTATAATAAATGGCATAAACATGCTAATAGTTACACTCCCCTTAATATTATTTACACGACCTGAGATTCACATACTATATATTTATAATTTTCAATTTTCACCACTCCCCTCCTTCTGTCAATATTATATATATAAATTTCTCAAATGTAAATTTTAGATATCACTTTGACGTGCAAACAATTTTTTTTTTTTTGAATCAGGGCAAATAAATTCTTACGAATTAATACGTGAATATAAATCGGGACAATTTAATATTTCTTGGGCATTATTTAAACTCTTATCTTTTGTCCCTAATATTGTGTAAATTTTAAATGATTTGTCAATTGTTGCACAAACTAAGCTATTTAACATTCGATCCTTTTTTTCCGAAAGAAGATATTCAAAAAATCCTTTTCGGTGTTTACCCAAAATATTTTAACTTTTAAGAGTGAACTATTTTTGGAAAAAGTCTGTAGTCGCCTCGATTTGGACCGTTGGATATAATCTGACGGCCTAAATCTATTTTCTTAAAAAAACCCTAACCTTCCCCTCTTCCCTCCCATTGCCTTCCATGCCGTCGCTACCGCCACCCTGGCCGTCTGCCGCTGAGCCCCCGCCCGCGCCCTCTACTGCGTTCGCGCCCTCAACCAAGCTTACGCCCTCGTGCCCCGTCTGTGTTACCGAAGACCTCTGCCACGCCCACACTCGATGCACTGCCATCGTTCCTCCTCAACGCGCAACCACCATTCCTCCTCGCCACGCCCACGCCCGAGCACGGCAGCGGCGGACGGCGAGCACGGTGGCGATGTAGACGGCAGTGGGAGGGAGGAGGGAAGGTTAGGGTTTTCTTTAAGAAAACAGATTAGGGCCGTCAAATTATATCCGACGGTCTAAATTTTGGTAATTGCAAGAAATTTTTCTTACAATTGCCCGTTTCTTTTTATGTATATATACATATATATATACATATATATATATATATATATATTATATATATATATATATATATATACATAACATAACCTCATCCACAAAGATTCCAAATAAGGGAACCCTAAGGGAGCTGCAGACAAATTAGTTATGGATTTACCAAGGGAGCTTTATGATCATATTAGTCATGAGTCGAAAACGGAGATGAACTCTATAAGATCTTATCTATTGCTATCCTCTTCCATCGAGATCTCATCTCCGTATATTCATAAATATCAGGAAGTCAAGTCAATGCTTTTTAAAAGATTTTGTTTGATATATATATATATATAACAAATTAAATCTTTAAAAAAATTGACTTCTTGATATTTATAAAATCAAACACATGGTGTTTTTTTATGGATTAGACATAACTTTAAGACCTTACTGGAGATGTAAATGACCGACATGCCTGTCATTGGTCACACTCCTCCTTTTTATCGTCTATAAAAGTATAAATTAAGAGGTCGACAAATTAATTAAGATGGTGACAATATTGTAAAGTAGTCTCCTAAATATTTAAGGTGAGATATGGAGCACGTATTGGAGGAGGTAGATCAAATTGGGTGGCAAGGCCAATGGAGAGCATAATATATTTGACAGGCCGGCCTTGAACCAGAAACATGGAGAGCAAGGGCAGCTTCCATGGTCTTACAACTTTGAGGAGCTCAACCCTGCGCCTTTCCCTTTCTTTCTCTACCACCAATTCCACGTCCTTCACTTTCGCCTACAATTTCATAAGTATATAATATCACTGTACACTGTCGACTCGTGTTTAAAGGAAGGAAGAAGATCAACATGGGTCGATCAAGAAAAAAAACATTTTGAAGCTAAGTAAAATTACACTTATTCTAGGAAAAATCCATATTTATAATAGAAAATTACTTGATTTGAACATATATAATATTACTCTCTTATATAATGATGGAAATTGAATTGATCACTAGCTAGCAGATGTGGTTGAATAAAAATTAAAAAGCCTAATTTAATGTATTAATGATAAAAAATAATTTGTTATATCCAAGACTATCCTTAGACAAGCAAAATGCCGATAACAGACGACGAAGAACCAAGAATTACATGACATTCACTATTTACCTGTTCATGCGGTCTTCATTTTTGCGTGGCTGTCTCCTAACCATTTGGCTTTTGATTGCAGCATAAATATGGAGATATATTCTAAGTCATTTATTAGTAAACTATCATTTAATAATGAAATATACTATGATAATTTACTATCATAGATATCTTAAATTGCGATTTTAAAGATATAATCCAATTAAATTAAGATATAGATCACTAAAATAATTTGATTTATTTCTTTTATTTTTGTTGTATTTTCATTAGCTGAATCTAGTAGTTTTCGTAAGAGCATAACCTTTGAGTTCTTTTTTTATTAATAATAAGTATGGACTAGGCATAAATACTACACCTTGCACGAACCGTATTAGAGATAGATTTTGATTTTATAAATAAATTTGATGATTAGATGATAAAGTATAATTGTAAGGATAAAGTACTTTATTCTATTTAAATGAAGAGATAAATTATAATATATATATATATATATATATATATATATATATTATTATTATTATATTTTGATTGGTTAAATTTCTTACTTTTTAGTTTCTAGTACTATACAATTCTTAGTATTGTGTAGTTCTGAAGATAATATCTCCAGATAATATCTCCCGCAAATGTCGATGATATTGTGCAGCCGAAATTGAACCTCATAAGAATAGAACTTTTGTACCATGGAATTAATTGAATTGTCCAGCACCCCAGACCTACTGCATGATAATTCTCAGAACTCCATAAATATATGTGTATATATCTTGAATTCCGTTTCTCCACATGGACAAAACCGTACCGCAGCTTGCACAAGGATATAACAACTGATTTCTTGATCTCAATATTTTTTTCTATATGGCTATATCATGAGTTTTTTTCTTTTCTTTTTTCTTCAAATTGCAGCTCATGATCAGTTACATGCTCGCCACATGGAAAATAATAATAACAAGAAATATATATATATATAAAAGAAAGTTAAAGAGAAGTGACCAAAAGTGTGTTAATTGACTGCCCACAAATTTCATTAGTTTTGGCCAATCCTTCACTTGTCAACCCAATAATTAGATGTCCCCAGATGCATGGTGCCCATCATATTCAAGCCACATATTTCTTCATATCTTGCCCCGCCACCAAATCATACAATTATGATTCCCCATTGTTTGGTCTGTATCTTTCATACGTCTCCCTGCTTATCCCCTCTCATATACATATCTGCAAAGATTCAAAGCTCGTAGAAAAGAGATTCCAAACTCCCACCAGTTGAGACATTGAGGGTGGTGACAGGATATTCACTTGTACTCCAACAAAACATTTATGTATACATGTTTGAATTACCTAAGCTTGAATATATGGTGCAAATCTGATATCGGAATATGAATATCGTCTTATATGTCAAACAACTAATTAAATTAATTAATTCCATATCCAAGTTGACATTGTTTAGATTAGTACTCGGGGAGGACCATCTTATAATATATATGTAAGCATCAAGAATCGGATTGCCACTTTCGGGGAAAGGAAGAGCTAACTTTCCTTCACATATGGAAGAATGTCAACAGATAAGGGCACAATGTGTGTACGTAGAAGGACCATTTTGAAGGAGAATCCTCTAATGAATCTTATACCGATATTTTTCTAATTTCTAATGATATATCGCCATATAAACCAGGGATGTGGGAGACCATCGTGACATTGCTTTTGTTGTAAAGAGGCGACAATGATTTGTGACAATTACCTGTAATTGGATTTCTCGTCTTTAAAATTATGTACCGGTAGTGGTACGTTATTATACAGTTTTACCAACTAAGTATTTGTACTTGCCTGATCTGGATCATGCATGCAAGTTTACAAGTAGAAATTAGGGGGTTTGATCATTTCCCACTACACATATATATATCATTAGAATATTCACTTATTCTCTCTATCTATGATTAGGGGCGTAAATGAGCCGAGCCGAGTAGAGATGTTTTTGAATTCGACGTGATTTTTGGCAAGCGTGTATGAGCTTGTTTGAGTGCTTGACGAGCTTTAATGTATTAGGGCTCGAGCTAAGCTCGTCTAATATTCATGATGTTTGAACGTAGCTTGTGTTTGGCTTGCTATGTTTTCGAGCTGAGCTTGAACCGAACGAATGTTTGTGTTTGGCTCGTGCTTGACTTATATAGGATCAAAATTTTCTTTTCAACACTATATAAGTTCAATATTACCTTAATAGTATTGACAAGACAAGTCGAGCCAAGTGTTTTTTCGAGTTTTAACACATCGAGCTCAAGTTTTGAGGCAAGCCAAGATGAACACTCTTTAACTCAAACTCTGTTCGTTGTTCAACGAGTTATCTATTTCAAATTGAGTATTTTTTCGATTACAAAATTAACAAGCACAAATTCAAGCCAAATCGAACCGAACATAAAATACTTGCAAACAAGTTTGACTTATTTATATCCCTATCTATGAGCATCTTTTTCCTTCAATCTCCTTCACAACAGAACAAATAGCTAGGCCGGTAAAAATGCATTTACAAATATACATTTTTCTACATATATAGATTGGATTATTGTAACTATTATCACCTGCATATTTATATATAATCCAACAATCTGCAATTTATGTAGCTTTATTTTTTCCCCAAAATATATTTATATATGCCGCTTGTGCAATTTGAATGGATAGATCGTTTAAATCAATTTGTGGGTCGTGGAAGACACTACACAAATGCGGTAGGTAGCTAAAGAGTAACCCAGCTGCTCCCACTTGACTAAAAGGGACCAGATATATAACATATAACATATATATAACAGCACATGAAAACCTATATATATATATATATAACAACTTGCCAAGTAGCATCTTATATTTAATTGACACAAGCTAAGCAGAATATGTGGATTGGACCAGATGCCTTACCGCGCAAAGAAAACCTCGTGATCTCATCATAGATTCCCACTATATATATATATATATATATATATATATATATATATATATATATATATATATATATATATATATATATCTTTTCTTCTATATTCAGATCATATATAAGCGTTCTACAATTTATGTAACTAGGGAAAAAATATTATGTTCAATAATGAATGATGTACACAAGCTGTAGTGCTGTATGCACATATGAAACGGAGTCGATAGGTTATGAAGATCATGCTGTTAGCTCGACTCTAAAAGAGATACTTTTGCAAACAGCACATGATTAATCTTCTTTAGAAGAGTGGCTAATAATTTGGTCGTAATTAATACCTTCCAATTGATATACTAATTAATTTGGCAATACATGAGGAAAAGTTCTCCTGATCTTAATCACTCTCTATATATATATATTTTTCATATTACCATGATAGAATCATATTTCTATTTATCCTAGTTTCCTTGGTTGGCCATGATAAAATGAATTAACAAAACATTGAAGAAGTTATGGAACGACAAAGATAAGTGTTCAAGCTGCAAAACATGCACATTTAGTTAGAGCTCCTTCTGTAGTACTATTCTTGTGCAGCTGGATATAAAATATGCTACAAAAAACACGGTGCAAACAGTAATAAGATCTTGTTGCTGCTAGGCTTAGAGTGATCTTTTTCTTCCCGAATTGGTTTTGCCAAATTATAAACTACTGCCCAGATCCAACAAAAGCCGCATATATGTCGGGATTTGGTTCCTTTTGCACTACGTTTTCTTTGGGAATCCGGATCATAGCCACAAGGTCAGACTCCCTTCCATACTTTCAGGGTATTTAGCCCAGGGATTACAGTGGTTTATTGAAGTCTAGGGAGGACATTTGGCTGCCAACAAGCCATAGTCTTATTCATAAGTTGATTAAAATAGCGCCCCATTAGCTGCCTCAAATTTCTCATTTATCCCAACTTTTAGTTTCTCGAGTCGAAGAATCTAGACTAACCAAGGTGACAATAATTGGCGCTCAAGACAAATCAGCGTATTGACATTGTAATTTCAACAGCAAATTCTACATATGACATTGAGCAAGCTCTTCATTAATATTGCATAAATCAATACAGTTAGACTGCATGCAGGGATACATATATATATATATACAGTCGAAAGTGATAGTGATCTATTACATATTTGAGCACAGCTAGCTAGCTTGACGTTGAAGTGATCAGCTCCATGAATAGATGATACTCTTGGTAATTAATTAATAGAAGCTGCTGCATGGAGATCAGATTCAATATCTGTAACAAAAAGATCATCGAGTTCTCAATGAACTAACCCAATATATATATGCACCTCATCAGATAAACTTGATTCACAGCTAGCTCTTCTTGGTAAATCTCTTCCTCCAAGCCGAACCTAAATAACTAAGCATTTCATATTCCAGCTCAAATTGCGATGAACATCGGAGATCAACACAAAATCACATTATTTTAAGGCATTTTTACTTCTGATTATAACGAGCATTTAAATTCTCAAGTCAAATGGCAGCCGTACTTGCACAAGCCAAGCTGTTGAGGGAGAAGGGCAATGTATGACACAGGATAGAGACCGCGTCCGCATGCAAATCCACAAAACCAAACTCTAAACACGGTGCTCATACCACTGCACTGGACCATCGCAGGCAAACTGCTGCAGCTCTGAGCAGTCGAGAGGAAGAAGACGAGACAGCATTGTACAGACATGCACTCAATCCTGCTTAGATTCAACTGAAACCTCTCTGATCTATTGATCATATCACATCCACACTACTACATGTGGCCACTGCCAAAGCAGGCAATGCAGCGTTGCAAGCACCCCTAATTACTCGTGTACATGATCACCTCCTAACTATTGAGCACAGCTCATCAGGCTATACAAGATCATCCTGTATAAGTTCAAGACGGTTAATTAGTTCATAATTATTTGGTATAATATCAAGTGATATATTTTCGTTAAGGGTGTATGTTAGAGATGGCCTTGGAAACGTGTAGTACGCCTTTGGAAACAGAGTCATTCATACTACGAGAGTTACGATAAAATAAAAAATATATAGGTGATCATGATAATTAGTAAGATAAAAATATTTTGTTGTTTTTATAAATGGTATTATTTTTTCCTGCAATTAATTAGTAACTAGTAATCAATTATTTATAATAAATTCTAATTAAAAATAAGACATTTAGACAATCAAAATACAACAAATAAAAACATATTATTAGATTATTATATAATATATCTCTAATCTAAACCGGAAGTCTTATCTTTAACAGACGTACTTCGACTTGCATGGAGCGACTATTTATGCTTAAAATTTGACGTGGATTATCTTCACACCCCGTGAGTTGCACCCGTGTTTACCTGGAAAGGAGGGTAGCAATAGCAACGAAAGGGAAGGGACGAGAATGCGTATCGGATTGAAAAGGCAAAACGATTTTGGATCCCTTAACTTGTCAATCCTTTTGGGGACATCATCCTTTTTTATTCCCTTGCATATTGTTACTGATGTATGTTTTAGATTAGTCTATGCAATTTGATGGCTACAAAATGTGGTCGGTGAGTAGGGAAATGACCATCTTTTCTGGTTTCATTTTTCGTCCTTTCTACACTCCTCATGAATGATCGAACTGGCAACCCATGTTTTCATCTTCATCTTTTTCACTCTTTTGTCAGTGGCCACGCCTATTGTTTATATAGGCTCTGGTCTTGTCCAGAATCAGAATGGTACTGAAACCATTTGCTGTAATTTTCTAAACCAAGATATATCAAATGTATGGTCTAGGTGTGACCCATTCATGTAAATGATCCCTTAAATGCATCTAATCTTGACTTACTTCCAGGAGATAGCTAGAATATTTTTTTCAACATAAAGATCTGATAGCTAGAATATTGCTTATGGGAGAAATATTCTTGTAAAAAAGATAAGCAACTTTTACAGGAAGCTAATTAGGAAGTTCTATCGCCTTTCTTGTCTCCTACTATGTTGTGCACTCAACTTGGGGGCACAAGTACTTGATCCCGCCTCCATCCATGGAGATGCTTATCTTAGATATTCTTGCATTTATATATAATAAGTAATTAGTGATGAACATTATCCATAGCAGTATTTACCGGATGTATCATATGGTATATACATATATATAATTTCTAAACTTGAGATTCTGCTATCCAGTTAAATATATTGCAGAGTTCTTGACTATTTGGATACTATATGTGGTACTGTACGTTGAAAGATATGAACACAGTACTGGATGCTTATATACACACAAGATCATAACATACATGAAAAGAAAGAAAAGGGAGAAGACATTGAACAATAGATACGGATTCCCCCATCTTGTTGCACCTGCTGCATCTTTCTGGTTCCCAAATGCATGTGTCATTTATCACCAGCCTTTCCAAGCAAACTTATTCTTGCAGCAAGTAGCTCCTTCCCCTTTTATGCATTAGGCCCACCACAGACCCCTCCTCTGTCTTTCACATTTCACTTTCTCCTTGCCTATAAAAGGAACTACCATTGGTCTTCTTCCCCACACCTCTCATCATCCCCTTGAATAAGGATCACCATAGCTAGCCAATTAATTCTCTTATTACTACCTTATCTGATACTTAAGCTAGATAGTTCTTCACACTTGTTTGGTCATCTCCTACTACTATAACTCTCTTACTCTTGTTTAAGTCTCAAATGGCTTCGAGCTCCTTGCGCAGCTCCAATGTCTCAACTTGGACACCGGGGCAAAACAAGCTGTTTGAGAAGGCCCTTGCTATCTTCGACAAGGACACGCCTGACCGGTGGCACAACGTCGCCAAGGCGGTCGGCGGCAAGTCTGTGGAGGAGGTGCAAAAGCATTATGACATCCTAGTTGAAGACGTCAAGTATATAGAGTCCGGCAAGGTTCCCTTTCCCATCTACAAGACCAGCAGCAGTGGTGCAGGCGCAGCTTCTGTGTCCAAAGGCAAAGGTATTTACATTGATCCAGACAACCCATCATTTTTATTAGCATTTGGATCAGCATTTGTGTGATCTGCATGGAACATGGAAGTCCGCGGGGTGAACGTGGTTTGGTTAGCCGACCAAACCGACCAAATCAAATTTATTTTGATAATTTCGGTCCAGTGTTAATTGGGTTTGGCTAATTATGTTAAAACCGAAAATTAACTGAAACTTTGTTGGTTGGTTTTTTATCGTTTTTATTTCTAGTTATTACCATGACATATAACAAAAGTTTATAAAATTATTATTTTGGTTTAATTTATAAAAAATAGTTCATTTATACATGTGTAATAAATAAGTGTTTAATATATTACATATTATGTGCATACTGTTCAATGTTTCAAATTAGAACATTATTCATATTATTTTTTGTGATAAGCTTGTAAATAACCCCTAATTGTGCACTAACAATTTTTTATTTCATTAAAAAAATTTAAAAATAATTAAAATAAACACTAAAGAATAAAATACTAACGATAGAAAACATCATTCATCATTTTGATTAGTTTGGTTGAAGTTCAATTAAACCAAACCATTGGTTTGGTTATTATTATAATTTGATTTTTATTTAGTTAACCAAACTACTGTAATTCGGTAAATTAGATAAGTGATTCAATTTAGTTTTAACCAAACCAACCAAATGATCAGCCTAGAAGTCCATGTACCACTGTGGATTGAATCACTCTTGCATGGGTATATAAATTTGTTTGGATAAGTGCTAGGCATATGTTCCTTCGTCTCCAAGCTGCTCCAAGCGCAGTTCATGCTGCTATGACAAGCATGAGACAAAGGAATATTTTTTATGCGTTTATGAATCTTTATCCACACTCCATCGGCACAATACATCTTATCCTCTCTGTAACAGCTTGGAAGCATATTCATGTATCTAATCCCCCACTTCACATGCAGTGAGACTTATCTTTGATTCTATTTAGACTTGATCACCAAAGATGTACCATTTTTGTCTTTTGTTAATTTCCTTATTATATCTACATATACATACTCTCTTGTGTCTACTCTTATATCATGTCATGACTTCGATACATGTATACTTGCAGGTTTATTCTAGATCTCTAAGGCCAGAATGAAGCAGCAACATTAATTAATATAAGCTTAAGTAAGGTGCTATTTATAATGTCTTTGCAGCAGTCCAGTCTGTTCACTACAGTCCGTAGAACTACAGAAGTAATACAAGTGCCACTACTCTTTATCATATCAAAGAATGCTAAGCTGAAAAAAAGAATTGCCAAGCTGTAAACCTTCAAAAACTTCCCCTGTTCAAATAATAAACTTGTTATATTTGGGGGTGCTCAATGAGTGAATGTACATTAATTCTTGGCTAATTAAAAGTTTGATGATATATACATATGTATTGCATTTTGTTTTATATGATAAAAATCACTGGAACATATAATATCATGTGATAAAAGTGATATAGAGTATCTTGAAAGCTTGTGAGTGATGATAGTTAACATGGTACAATATTCTTTGCATTATAATGTTTAGCACGAGATGGCCAAAAGCTTTCCTGTTTAACAAGCAAGATTAGATATATAATAGAGGATCACTACCTCTTGAGATGAAGATCCCTCACAATTAATTTTATATTCAATACCTACTAAATAAGATTCAATGTATTAGTAAAGATGTTTTTAAAAAATTCCCAAATTTTCGCTAACCGACTTTTGAAAAGATGGCTTTAAAAGAAATAATTTTGCCCATCATTTATATTTGGCCAAAGTTGTTATAACAAACAATTGCTTTTAAGCAAGCGTGAACTGACTTTTGAAAAGATGACTTTTAAAGAAATAATTTTGCCTATCATTTTATGTTTGGTCCAAGTTGTTATAGCAAGCAATTGCTTATAATCAAGAACAATAATCACAACAAATTTGTTAATCTACGTAATATCTAAGGAGTTTTTTTTTTGGAATGCAAGGATAAGTAACTAGCACACGAGCTTTAGTCATGCTCTGTGTTATAACATGTGAAGAACAAGTATGATTGGCAATTAAATCAGTTTTTCGATCACTGTTACTCTGTTTTTCCGGCCGGAATCGATGGGATTGTTTGAAGCATCTTCATGTTATAGTAGCATTGGAATTGAAACCGATATTGATATAGACACAGATCTATATGCCCAAAGGACCTTGGTGACCCCTGTTCATCATCTTTGAGAACTGTTCTTTGAGTGGCAATATCCTCTCTTGCCTGCTCATCAACTTGCAAGTTAGCATTATAAACAGCTACGATGTTTGATCAAACATTAATAAAAAAGCAATTCAAACCAGTACTATGTATGCATACTTTGGCAACAACCAAACCAAGAGTGATGTAACGATAGGATGCAACCGTAGATAGAACTGAATTTAGTTCTTACTGAGCATGAACAAGAGTTGCGAACACAGATAGATAGATAGATATAGATATAGATATATATATATATATATATATATATATATATATATATATATATATGGGCTACTAAATGAGCGAGCGAGCCGAACTCAACTTGTGCTCAAACTCGACTCGAATAACTAGAAGTTCGTTCGAGATCGACTCGAGATTAAACGAATTTTAAATATATATGCTCGAAATCGACTCGAATATTTTTTATATTGTTCGAGCTCGACTTAAACTCAAATACACTTAAACTATTTAATTTGAGGAGCTCGAAACTAGCTCGTTGAGGAGCTCGAAACCAACTTATTTGGGAACTCTAAACCAGCTCGTTTGGGAGCTCGAAATTAACTCGATCATAAAGTCTAAAGTAACTCGTTTAGGAGAAAAATATCTAGCTATATAGATTAAATATAACAAAAATAGTCAATCAACATATTTATATGAATTATCTTAATAATAAAAGGTCGTTTCAAGTGACAACCATGTTTCAATTTTTTTACAAAATACCTAAGACATCATTCAATAGTAAATGTTTCCAAAGAAATAAAATGCTTAGAATTGTAAATCTAAAATTGAAAAAAAAACTATTAAAAGTCTATATTTTATAACCTTCATCTGTATTTAGATAGCTTTTATCCGGCCTTCATCTAGGAAGAAAATTAACAGATATCATTCGTTGTGAGATGTTAAATTAAATAAAAATAAATAATTTTTGTAAAAGGAATAAATGTATTTTATTATTACCTCCAAAGAATAAAGTTCATGGGTATATTATAATAACTACCAAAGCCATAACAAGTTAACTAACAGAAGTATATATTAAAATTTTAAACATGCCTCGTGTTTGAATATGTGATGCAAAACAACCCATTGAAATAGATGTTAAAGAACTCTATTTCAGTTTTGGATTTGAAAAATTAAATATATAATTAAGATATAGTTGTACTTCAACTTATTAAATAAATAATATTATAATATCAAAATATAGAAATAAATTAAGTGGTTGTAAGTTTTTTGTGCTGTCACTTAAAGGGTATTAATTTGCCTAATAGCACTAATTTTTAAAAAAATTAAGCAATATTCTTTATAAGGAAATAAAGCTAAAATTTAGGGGTAAATGATGATTTAATTATTTTAAATGGCTAAGTGATTTTTATTTTTTTTATGTACAGTAAAAAAATTATAAGGAACGGATTACCTCAGTGGCAGTGGCGGAGGAAGCTGGTTGGGACTGGGAGGAAGAACTCAGGTTGGCACTTTGGGAATGCCGAAGAACTTAAGCCGTGGTCTGGGCGGAGGAGGATGGCGATGGATCGGGGAAGGTGGTCGAAAATGATGGCTTCGGTCGGCCACAGTGGCAGCGACGGCGGCGGCCAGAAGAAGAAGGTGGCCGAGAGGAAGATTATACTTTGGGAATGCTAGAGAACATAGGCCGCGGTTGGGGCAGAGGAGGACGGCAATGGATATGGGAAGGTGGTCGGAGATGATGACTATGGACGGCCACAGCGGCGGCAGCCAGAAGAAGAAGGCAGACGGGAGGAAATTGCACTTCGGGGATGCTGAGGAATACAGGTCGCGGTCCGGGCAGAGGACGGCAATGGATCGGAGAAGGTGGTCAGAGATAAAGGCTCTGGTCGGCCACAACGGCAGCGAAGACCAAAAGACGAAGGCGGCCAGGAGAGGAAGAGTTGCACTTCCTAAATGCCGGGGAAGTCAGGTCGTTGTACTTGCGGCGGGGGAGGACGGGGCAGACGGGGCGGACGGTGGTCGCCAGTCAGAGATGAAGGTAGCTGGACGGGGGAGGCGGAGCAAGTATAAGTAGAGGAGGACCAGCCGCCCAGCCGCCCGGAGAAGATGTAGCGACGCTTCGGTGGGGGAGAAAATGAATGCAAGGGTAGTTTTGTAAATAAATTTGACTCGTTCTAGACTCTAGTTAATAATAATAAATTCAATCCCAAAAATACTAAATAAAATATAATAAAATCTAATAAAATGCTATACAATTAAATTAAATTAAGCCAATTTAAATTTCTTGATATTTTTTTAAAAACAACTTAATTTTCTATGTTTGATTTCTATTGTATGTATATTTGTTGGGTTTTTTTTTTTGGGGTTTAATCTTATTTTATGTACATTATTATATTATATTATCGAGTTAAATTCGAGCTGAGCTACGAGTCGAGTTAAGTTATAACCGAGTGGAGTTGAGTTGAACATGGCCTTGCTCAAGCTCGGCTCGTAAGATTCAAGTTCGAGTTGAGTTTGAGCTCGAGCGTTTAAATGTTGAGTTTCGAGTCGAGCCGAATCGAGCCAAACGTTAAATGCTCACGAACTGACTCACTCAATTAACAGCCCTAGATATATAGCATAAAACATCTTAATTTCTTTGTACAAAGATGCAACAATGAACACAAAATCAACTTAATGTTAACGCTCACGTATTGTACAACCTCCATCGGGTGGTGAAGGAAGAAGACCAACGCTTAGTCTGCGAGTCGAACAGGTGCTGAAGGCGGAGATATTTTGCGGGATCTCAAACTTGGTGTTTCCCAAATATATCGCATGTTTGCTCTAAGACGAGGAAGTTCATGGGTTTGAACTTCTGATAAGGCTAAAACGAAGAGGCTCACTCTTGCTCCCATGGCTGTACTCTAGTTGCCATTAGAAAGAGCAAAGCAGGAGCAATGAGAAGATGTCTATGCTTGTGGAAAGCCTCCGTCGCTGACACGATTCCAATGTAAAAATAGCACTTTATATTGTATTTCACGAATAGAAGCCAGACCCAAGAATAAGCTTCCTTGCTTTATTTATAGAGAGGAGAGAGAGAGCGTGTGTGTGTTTGTATTGGTATGTAAAGCGTTGAGAAGCTTACCGCAGTTCTCACTTTGTGAAGTGCATCACTTTGGCGTCAACTTTATCACGGTAAGTCTGCTCATAGTATTTAGCTTTTGTCAATACAGATCACGCCACCGGCGGAACTTGCTCAACAACCAACAAACAACTACGTCTCGTATATGAGAAAACACCCAAACATCCAACTATGTGATTTCTTCAACGACTTTCATCATCTTCACTGCAATTGCCTAATGATAAAGAATTGCAAAGGTAAGGTCGAGAAGAACATCTAGCTCAAGTTGGCAACTTTATATTGGCTTTGTTAGAGCTCCTTACCAGCTGTATACAAACCATGGTTGCATAAATCGGAATCGGAATCGGAATCGAAATCGGTCTAAATCGGACAGGAATCGGTCCAATTGAATCGGTCCAAATCGGTCATATATAATAATTTAACAACTCATAAATAAATATATAATAAATTAAATATTGATGTCATTTTGATATTATTATATATATTATATTTTATGATATTTTTTATATTTTTTAGATTTTTTTAAAATTATTTTGAATTAGTTATTATTTTGTACTCGAGTCGGATACGAGTCAAGTTTTAATTACAAAAATGCCACCATAGTTATTTCTCACCCACAGCCGTTCTCTCCCCCATCCACCCTCCTTCCAAGTCGCCGCTGCCGCCACTGCTACTGCCGCACCCCCCCTACCCCCCAGACGCGACCCGCCCCGCCTAGCCTCGCCCCACCCGCCCCGCCACTGGCCCGTTGCATCCCGCCTCCCCCCGCCAGCCCCTCCCTCTCCCTCCTCGCCTCCCACCGCCGACCGCGCCCGCCCCTCCAGATCGTCCCCCACATGCCCAGTCATCGCCGTCGTTGCTCGGTCGTCGCCACCGTTGGGTAAGTTTAGGTTTTCAAAATTTCAATTCTAATTTTACCCTTATTTAAATAATTAAATTAATATTATACCTAGGGTATTTTGGTAATTTACCAAAAACCGATTTTCCCGATTCACCCGATTCGGAATCCGATTTAAATCGGTTGGAATCGAGGTGACTCGACCGAGTTGGACGCCGATTCGGGGCCGACTGATTCGGCCCAAAATCGGATTGGCACACTGCCGATCCGATTTAAATCGGCCGATTCCACTCGGAATCAGCCGATTTAGTGCAACAGTGATACAAACAAAAAACTTTGAACAACCTTGGGCGTTGCGAAGAAGTATCCGTAGAACTAAGATTTTCAAGTCTTGGCTATTGCAGTCACTTCTACATTGAGAACAATGACCGCACAGCCAATGTCAAATTGTTCGGGTAATTTTATGGTTAAACATTCCACCTAGGGTGAATTATTTAGTTTAATGTATTTTTCACAAACTAGATAAAAAACCTCGATGTCTAACTTCAGTTCTTTTAAACTCGCCTGTTAAAAGAAAACACCCTCATAAAATAGAAAATCTCACCAACATTTTTTCATGGTTGCAAAAATCAGAACAAACGTTGAATCGAACTTAAAGAGAATCATTAAATCGGACCGATTATTAAAAATCAAATAAAAATTAGTTCACTTGAATTGATCAAAATCAGTCGTTTATCTCCTCCACCTATCTCCCACATCATTCTAAAACACTTTGTTAGACTATTTTTTTATTATATT
Source organism: Piper betle (assembly GCA_033002965.1). Classification (NCBI taxonomy): domain Eukaryota; kingdom Viridiplantae; phylum Streptophyta; class Magnoliopsida; order Piperales; family Piperaceae; genus Piper; species Piper betle. The sequence goes on from JAURVB010010659.1 coordinate 42,489, forward strand.
ATATTTTATATTTTTAGGATTTATTTTATTATTATTAACTCGAATAAGAACGAATACATTTTTATTACCTAAACTACCCACTCATTTTTCTCTACTTTTTTCCCATCTCCCCCCTCCCGTTCTCCTCCACCCACGCCGCTCGCCACCGCCCCGTCCCCAGTTCCGCAGCCAACCCCCAACCCCCCCAACTCAGCCTCACCTCGTCCCCCGCCGCCCTGCCGAGCCCACCCCATACCCCCTCCCCGCGCCAAGCCCACCCCATCCGGCCCCTCCCCCACCTACCCCCGCACCCCGTTTCCACCATGCCATGCCCCCCCTCCCCCTGCACCAAATCTCCTTCCCCAGCCCGCCACCAAGGCTCACCCAATCCCAGCCCCTATCTTCTCCCCCCTCTCCCCCCCCTCTCCTCCCCTAGTCGAGGCTCACCCCATCCCGCCCCTGTCTCCCCCCACCCACCCCGCCGCCCCACCTAAATCGGCCGATTTTTTACCCCAATGATCCTCCAACATTTTGACTAGGTTTTGCACCAATCCGAGTTAATTCGGCCAATTCTGAGTGAAATCAATTGATTTTTGCAACTATTTATTTTTTTAAACCACGAGGGAGAAAAGATAAACTTGAAGTTAGAATTTCATATAAAACATATAAGACAAAATTAATTCCAAATTTATTTCAATTATCTTGTAACAGGCAAACCTCGCAATTTCAATCATTCGGTGCTACAATAATTCACTTAAATTGGAGTTGGCAGAAATCAAAAGTTCTTTATCGCAGGTGTTGAGACAAATCGACCCAAAACACCCTAAGCTTGAGCTCCGAGTTCAAGCAACAAAGTATGGTTGATGTCATTGCCAGCAGGACCATGAAACTGTATCGGGCCTGTTCGGTAATTTTGAGAATAGAAGAATGAGAACGCAATACTAAAGGCGTAATAGCAAAGTGATTAAAATGAAACAACCAAGTGGAAAGACAAACCTGGGCTTATGTATCGGTTCCTGAGCTCCCATTCTTCCCTCATTGATGCGAATTTCTTGAATGGTGCACCTGTAGTTATTACACACATTATCGGTGACGAGAAATCATCAATATTACAATTATACCTGTTGATCTAGTTAGAATTCTCTATCAATCTTGAGCAAAAGAAGTTTTTTCTCAAAGACGGATGAACAGAGACATTATCACAACAAAGCAGCCATCATAAGGAAGCATTAAACCTATGAGAAAGCATTTGTTTTTTCTCACCAACATATGAATGCTAAAATTTTGCTGCATGCTAGCATTCCAACTAAACTGTTTTTTAACAGTTGACAGAGCATTTTATCATTAAAGAGTGAAATAATGTCAATCAATAGAGCACTCTCCATTCATGAGTTGGTCATAAGGGCCATAAGTCAATGGGTAAAGAAATATATTTAAGAAGGCATACACACTTAATTACTCAGTGAGGAAGCACTTTACCCAAATGACTAACGTATTTGAATTTTAGCTTCAAAAATGTTCTCAATTACAGGCCACAGTCTAAAATAAAAAATGCCAGTTCACCTAAAAAATTGAAAATCATATGTTTATCAATATAAAGCAGGGCACCAAAATATATAAATAAAAAATAAAAAAATACCTTCAAGTTCAACCATCGCCTTCTTAATTACTGGCTTGAATTGGCCTGTGAAACAAAATAACCTACATGATCTATCTACTTAATATAATAAAGTAAACCAAACTTTTGCAAGATGACACTCTTAATTATTTTAAACTTTTTTGTATTTAATTTTTTTAATAAACATGACTGACTAGATATCTCTAATATTCCTGCATAGACATCAGTTTAACTTCATGTAGAAATTTGAATTTCACGTAGTCCGTGTGTAGAGGGGGGTTATATGCTAGTTATAACATAACAAAAGAAACTCCGGCAATTTGTCCATTATTAACTGGCTATAATTCACCATGCATCCTTTACAATTTTCCAATTTTACTTTCACTTATTAGGAAATATTAATTTAATAATTAGTATTTAGAAATCTAATCTAATTATGATTAGATGCATTGAGGGATCCAATTCAACTAGGACAATAACAAATGGGAAACATAATTCAACTTGAAGCAAACTCCAATAAGTTCGAACAAGATTTCTAATTATTTTAAGTAGGATCACACTTCGTGATGATTTAAAGACAATTACATAATATATGATTCCTCATATAATAATTATTAAAAAGCAAACTTTTATATCATGTACGTTGCAAATCGAACGGGTAAGTGACTAGTTTTATTTTAAATTATAATACGAACTGCAAAAAAAAAAACATAAAAAATAAAAACAAAACAACAACAAAACTCTCGCATGAAAAGATAATAGATAGAGCATGATCAGATCATTAGAGTCAAAACAGTGTACTATTCTAACTATTTTCCCACCAACCAACAAAAGGTTTGGTGCTGCTTAATTGAATAGGTATCTTTTATTTTATTTTTTTAAACAAATTGGCCATATTTTGTGGTCTATAACCCAAAATACAAACGCCCCATATCCTTGTAGGTCAAGGTCAAGAACTCACTTCATGGCTGTTCTAATCTACTCATAAAAATAACTAAAACAAAGAACATACTCTATGCTCCCATTAATCTACTTTCTTCAATAATAATAAACATAAAGGAAGAAAAAATCAAACTCACCATGTCTCCTTTCAACATCCATTAGTGACGTTAATGCAGTCCCACCTACTGTCCACTGTTCCACTGGAGCACTTAAATTCCCTACCTGCAAAATTTCACTTGCCATATAAGAGCCTAACTGCAATCAAAGAGAAAAGGTACAAACAATACCAATCCTTCCAATCAATGGCAAGAGTACACGAGGGCAATCTCAGCAAGTAGCATTCATCATTGTCATCATCATCCAAAGCAACTAATATCCATTGCAATGAAAAATCTCGGAAATCATAAATATCACTATAGAAACTGTGCATCGCAGTTCATTAAAAGAAAAGATCAATATATAATGCAAAAACCACCATTATAATGATCAAGAAATTCCAATTACATAATAACACCTCAAAAATCAAATATTTTGCAAATAACTCATCAAAAATAGTGATACCAACTATTGTATGAAAGACTGATCTAGATGACACCAATGTAAAACAATGAACAAGCTACACAAATACCAAACCATGTTCGCATCATCATGAATGAGACACTTTAAAAGCCAGAATGCTTATTAAATAAGGTTAATCAAGAGTTCAATGTCACAACCGTGGTGCCAGCATTGAGCTAATGATAGAGACAAACCGATGAAATAAGGCCAGTTTTCCCACAGTGGAGTAGGGCTCCAGCAGCAAAACCCAATGCGTAACAGTAAGTAGAGTCAAAATTTGTGGGAAAGCCACATCGTCCTTCATACCTACAATACAAGAATTCCAAGAAATGACATTATTGACAGCAGTTCGAAATAGATTGCAATGATTTAGCTATGAAGAACAATAAAACCAAAGGAAAATCCCATAGTGTTAATAGTTTGTCCACTATCACTAATACTAGGACAAAAAATGTCACACACAAGCATGGTTAGAATAAGACCAGAAAAGGCAATATTTATGAGTACCCAAAGAAGTGAGACTGTCCCTTAAACTGGCCTTTGTATCTGCCAGCTTGCTTCCTAATCTCCAATTCAGTTTCAACCATAGAGATAAGCATCTTTTCTGTCTCTATCTTGGCAACCTAAAAGTAATTTAAGAGCTCTGGATTAATTGCTTACATAGCCAAAGTAAAAAAATAAAAATAAAAACACATTGGATAACAGAAATAACGATGCTCACCTGCACGTTTCCGTGAGGATCTCTCTCCAGCAGTAACTGCTCCTGAATTGCTTGAGGCAAAAAATCAAATAGCAGGCGGGACTGATGTTGAAGTTTCTTTTCCAAACTCCACCTTCATCAATTACATCATGGGCAAGGATTTCATTCAACTCCGCAATAAGTTGTTGTACCTAAAATATTACCACCCAAGATAAGCGGTTTGGAACTTAAAAAACAAGGAGTTAAGCTTAAACCATAAACATTAGATTTGACATACATGCTTGCTTCTGAAGCATGTAAAAAATGACTCTTATTAGCATTACCTCGGGAATGAAATCAATTAGACCTTCTGGAATGAGTATAACACCATAATTGTATCCAAGTTCTGCACGCTTGCAAATCACATCAGTAATGTAATCAGTGACATTTTTCAGGGTCTGCTTCTTGGCAGCTACCTGCATCAAAAACATACATTGTTCAACCAACAAAATTTGCACTCAATTAGCAGTTATTTTGAAACAATTTCCTTTGTAATTGCAGAGAAAATATTATTTTTAGGTTTCAAATAAATAGTGCTCCATAACGGAAATTAACAAGAAAAGTGAGGTCAGAATTTAGATGGAAAAGTGTTTCACTGTCTATGAACATATATAACAAGCTTCATATCAATGATCAACGACGACACAACTAAAATGAAGATTACCTCCTCGCCAATAATTGTGATGTTAGGATGTGTCTGTAAGGCACATTCCAATGTTATGTGAGAGGCTGCACGACCCATGAGCCTAACAACTGCAGAACAATTATAATTGCTAAATTAGGATGTGCCCGTAGGGCACAATCCAATGATATGTGATAAGCTGCACTATTTATAGCCTAGAAACTGCAGAACAAATGCCATAGTGGCTACTGACAAGGTGAATCATTGAGACTTCAATCCAAAGTGACTAGCCACTTTGGAAGGTGTAGGAATCCATATTTATACAAGAGTCCACACATCTCACAAAGAAATGTGGGACTATTCTAACAGACAAGGTGGGTCCTTAGGCTTCAATCCAAAGTGACTAGCCACTTTAGAAGGCCTAGGAACCCACATTTAACCAAGAGTCCACATATTTCACGAAAGGATATGGGACTACTCTAACAGCCACAACTACAAAAATTATTTGCAGTTAACTAAAATAGACACAAATGAGCAGTAAGAGTTAAAAACAAACAATTTTTAAGATTTCTGACAAGTTACGATAGAACTTACAATGTCGGATGTTTCCTAAGCACTATCTCCATGGATAAACAAAACCAGATTTTGATTCATAAAATAATATCTCCCCTAATTAACATGCCAAAATGAAAACAATGAAACTCTATTATGCCTTAAACATGTAGATTTTAACCAAAAGGAGCAGAAAACACAGTAAATTTTCAAACTATAAAATAGCTAAAACTTACAATGATAATATTTTCCCGTAGATCGTGCATCAATCATAACATTTCCTATCATTTCAGCATAAATCTGCATAGATTGTAAAAGAAAAGCTCGAGATTGGTAAGATCCAATATAAATCACAAACTAGAAACAGCTTATTGTCCCCTTCATGTGAAAATTGCTAATTTTTTAGCCGCTTAACTTCATTCTGAATATTAAAATAACACTGTTTAATACTAGAAATAAGCTGATCTTTTCATCAATTCTACATACAAATTTTTGGACTGATCATGACAATAACAACCTGTCTACTCACACTTTTCTCCAATAATCTATCAGGTCAACCAAAATAGTCCCACAAATAAATACGTACAAAACTTCCGATTACCAATAATCAGTTGCTATAAGAAGGTCTATAAAGTTATCGCCTCAAAGTTGAAGGCTCATGTCAGCTTTGAAATGTAACACCAAGTTACACTGCAATCATAATTGCAATCACTAAGGTCTTAGCAACCACCTAATCATAAGTGATAAAGAAGATTAGCATAATATTCTCCTAGCATACATCACCTTGCAAGCTGTATCAAAGCCAAAACTCGTTGGAACCTCCTTACATTTCAAATCACCATCAATTGTCTTTGGGCATCCAATTACAGAAGTCTTCATATTTTTCATCCTATTACATCAATTTAAACATAGTAAATTCATATTGATAAATTTCTAAATAATAGAATAACTTCTGAATCAAAAATATTCATCACATCATTAGAGAGAGAATTTGATCTATTGAAAAATCAGAGCAAGAATCATAGAGAAACTGCTAGAGTCCATACAAAGCATGTGAACCACATCTGAAATATTATCTTAAGATAAAAATCTATATTGCATAATGAAAACGCCTTCAATTAATATTTTGGAAATAATGTGATAGACCATCTCAAAATTGACCAAACTGAAGTAATCAAATACATAAACAAACTCATCATGTATCATACTTGCACTACATTTTGTTTTGCAGAACTTAAAAACCTGAAATTTTCTGCAAGGAGACAAGCATTCGTATTTGAATCATCTCCACCAATGACTACAAGCCCATCCAAATCAAGTTTAATGGCCGTGTCTTGAGCTTGCTTAAACTGCCATTAATCATTTATGTGAGTTTGACAAGATGAAAGCAATTATTAAGCACAAGTGCTACAAAAACATTTTCCAAATAACACTTAAAATGCACCTGTTCAGGGGTTTCAATTTTGTCCCTTCCACTACAAATCATGTCAAAACCACCCTAACATTAAAAAATGACATCAAGTTAGACAAAACATTCACAGAATAATCAAATTTGCATTGACACATACTCAAGAGCATTTATATTAATTGTAATCTAAACAGAAACAACTACATCTAAATCACAGTAAAGTGAAACACTAGTGAAAAAGTAGAGACACAACTAACAGGCAACCATACTTCTATCTCAATAAGAATCTTGAGCAGTAGTAAGTGTTAAAATGGATTTTCATTTCCTCAATTGAAAAATGTGTTAAAGAAATGCAAGTCAGTATCAACTTAATTACAGTCTTTTTCATGAGAAACAAACAAGAAAAGATCACCTGCTTCAATGAAAAGATTGACCACAAAATACAAGCCGAAATTCCAAGTCAAACGAGAAATATAAATGCAGTGAATTAGAACAATTTGGAAATGGAGAGCAAGAATCACCTGATTCCTATAAGGATAGATAAAATCTTCAGTCAGCTCTACATATTTGCTTTTCATAATCCCAGCAGGACCTCCCTTGAATCCATAGAGTACACTGCCCTTCACATGTTCCTGCAAATAATCTGCAAGACAACAACATGAGGCGGGAAAAAGAAAGATTGTCATCTCATTTAAGTACAAGAAAGCACATGATGATCGTCCAAGTTGGCTTAACTACAAAAATTTCATGTAAACAGACATAAACAAAAGGACAAAATAGGAATAGCAAGGAGGAATCACCAAAAATGCCACATATAACATTGTGGCCACCAGGAGCCTGACCACCAGAAAGCACAACACCAATCTTGAGTTTTTTATCTGTCTCTGATACAACCGATTTACTTGGGACCAGTGATACTGATGGCTGCCCAAACAGATGGGGGAAAAGCTTGGCAATCTCCTCTGAAGGCAACAGACACAACAAGAGTCAGGCCTCGCCTATTGGCATAAAAATATTTTAACCGTTTACAGCTTAAATGGAATAGAAGAAACCCTTACGAGGATTGCCGGCTGCAGAGCTTGGAGGCCCCTCAACAGATTGGAATGATGCTTTCAAGACCGAAGGAAGAGTTGGAGGGTAATTTAGCCGACTTGTCTGAACTTCACTGTAAACATCAACTGCACGACCACAGGATGCAGCATTGGTACGATCACCATTGGCCAGTGAAGCCATCTTCACTTACTGGTGAGCACTGTTTATACAAACAGTAACACTAATGAATACCTTCAACTTATCTAGTACTTTAAGGAAATATTACTCACCAATATTAAAAACGTCTATTGTAGAAAAACATAAATGATAAGAAACAATTCTTCCTTGCACTAATTGTTAGAAAAACATTTATAACTAAATAAAACTTTGAAATACTTTAAGTGAGAAAACAGAACATATCACTTCTTAAAATATTTGCATAAATTTCCTTCAAAAGGAGACATAATCTCAAGAAAAACTATAACTTCTGAGGCTACATAAAATAAAGCTTGTTTTAAACATGATAACATCGAAAGAAAAGAGAAACAAAGTGGCAACCGGCACCGGTAGTGAAAATTGCATACTAGGTTGGCCATAATTGCGTCTATATTAGCTTATTCCCCAAACACAGTTTAAATAACTAACGCATGGATATTTTTCATCATACCACTGCTACAATTGACATATTGAATTATCAAAGATGCCAACGTTCCTAGCCATCCATCGTAAAACTAAAACTGAACACCACCTAGCTACAAGGGCCGATTTATGGCATTTTAAATTTCACTATTCCCAATAAGTGACAAACCAATATTGCTTAAGTACCGATTTGGCCAAAGAGTAAACAGAGGGCCTAATTATTTTTCAAAAGTGGTTAACTAACAAAATTATAAGCATCATCGTACTAATATATTAGATCTTATACATGTAAGTATTGGATACAGGACTAACTTACTGATTGGGATTTTATATTTCACCCGCTTTAAAGAAATTCCTTCTACAAAATTCTTTTTCTATGGCTCATAAACTTGCTTTGAATCTATATCTAGACAAACTTCTATTGTCCAGCACGGCTTGAGTCGGCTCCAATACTATTTGCAACAGTGTAGCCCAAACGTGCCTAGTCATTTTTTGTCAAAAGTGATTAATTGCGAATCTTACAACTATTTAACATGTAACAGAGCAAACCATATCCCACCAAATAAGATAACAGACCAATGTCTTGAGGCAAATGACTCAGACGGATAATCCAAAATCATCATCCATCAACTCACCTATCAATCTGTGAAGAAAGGTATACACTTAAATCGCCCAAAAACACTTGCAAAAAACAGATCTTGAAGCACAAATCACAAACAACACCAAAATTATCCAAAACACGGAGCCAAAAAAAAATTTTACATCTAAAAGAAATTAAAAAGAGACGATACAACCATCAAGCCAATACGATTGTGGTAGGCGTGGGCATCGTCAAGAACGAGCAATCAAGAAATAAACAAATCAGCCCCAAGCACGGCACAATCAATCAACAAACCAAGCATGC